>PVJX010008696.1:0-64213 GCA_004027295.1 Dolichotis patagonum
GCAGGGGTAGGCCCTGGGGGAAGCCGGCACAGAGGACCAAATGTCTTGTGACCTTGGAAGAGACATACACCTCTTGCTGTGGGCCAGATCTCAAGACAGAAGACAAAACAAATGCAACCACACCATAAGTATAAATATTAGGGATTAGGTATGGATCACCTTGAAGCTAGGAGCTACCATCCCAAGCCCCTACCAGATGAGTCACTGATCCCTAAGAATACTTGTTACCAGACTTGCTTCCCTATTCATCCTTAATTCGGTCTTTCCTACCTGAACAATTAATTTGATTGGTTGATCATAGTTCTGTCCCACCTCATGCCCATCTGCCTTGTGAGTTACCAGTTTTCCCCACCTTAAAACTGCCTTACCTCATGGTTTTACTCTCTGAAAATCCCTAGAAAAGACAGAATCTTTGGGAACCCACTCAGGACCCCTTGTATCTCTCTCTCAGACAGAGGCTTTCTTTCTCTCAATAAATATTTCTGTTCTTAAAAACAAAACAAAACAAAACAAAACAAAACAAAACCATAGTCTTCCTCTATGATTCAGCCATCACATTTCTAGGAATTTACTCAAAGGAATAGGAAATGCGTAACTTTACAGAATCCTTTACACTGATATTTTACAGTAGCTTCATTTGTAATTGCCAAAACAGAGAAGTAATCAAGCAGGTGAATAGATAACTAACTGTAATAAATTCAGACAGTGAAACATTCACAATAAAAAGAAATGTACTGCCAGGCCCGAGAAGACATGGAAGAAACCCAAGTGCACATTACTAAGTGAAAAAGGTTTACATACAAAAGCTGCATATTGTATGGTTCTAACTATTAGACATTACAGAATGGAAAAACTGTTGCCAGAGGAAAGGGACCAGGACAGATGAACAGGTAGAGCAGAGGAAATTTTTAGACAGTGAAACTATTCTGAATTATCTATAATGGTTAATATATGTCATTATACGTTGTCCAAACCCACAGAAGGTACAATAACAAGAGTAAACTCTAATGCAAACTACAAACTTGGTGATTATGATGCATCAGTGCAGATTCAACAGTAAAAACTGTACCATTCTAGTAAGGTATGTTGATAGTGGAGGTTGTGCATCTGTACAATCACGGGTATAAAGGAAATCTTAGTATCTTAATTTTGCTGCTCAAAAATATGTGTGTGTGTGTGTAATTATAACCATAACATTAAAGTGTGAATGTATTTAAAAACTCAAATATAGGCTAAATATGCAGGAATAATGAGAGAAATAACATTAACACTAATGATAGCTAGCACTTATGCAATAAGTTTACAAAGGTAGAGACCAGATTAAACAAAGCCAACCTTATGCAGAACTATATACATATATCACAGAGCCAATACTTTTATTTGGCAAGTTAAGAGACAGTATTATAAAGATGATTTTTAGAGCTCAGTTTGACAGTGCAACATGCATGGAAAGAGAATGTGGTCAATGGACCATATCCATGTAGTTTGGTGAAAAGTACCTAAAATGTTATAAATGCAGACACAGATGGGACCACACATGAAAATCTGCTGTGGAGTTAATTTGTAGGCTTTTATCTTGCCAGAGATGGAAGACACATGTCTTCAAGGAAAGAAAAGGCCATCTAAACATGTGCATAAACTGTTTAAGAGTTGGAATGAATTAGTATCTAAAATAAGGATAAAATGATCTGGAGAAACAGCATTGGATTTTCAGGTTAAACTCAATTCACTGGGATGATTGCTAATCCAAATGCAGTTAAACTCTACCAAGTGTCAGAAAGTAAGATCTGCAGGAATTATTTATGCTCCAGATAATATTTTTTAGAGGCACCATACCTATCGAAAACCATGAACTACCTCCTAGAAAACTAATATTGGGCTTGAAAGCACTATATCACATGAATACAGTTCTGGAAAAGCAGTTTTCACGCTAAAGCATTTCCTGGCATCTCCTTTGTGTGAGGTAGCATGCCAACAACCAAGAGTGTAATGAGGAAAACCTGGGTAAGATGGCCTGTGCCATGACAAACCTATGCCACGTGTGGCAGGCACCGATTCTACATGGGATGTCAAAGGCTGAGGCTCAAGAGATGAAAAGGTATGCACCATCCCACCATGCACGCCTAACCCAAAGTGCTGTCTGTACGTACTGAAAAGTTGCAAAGTGTGACATCGCAAAGCCCATTTGACTCTCTACTTTAACTGTAGCTAATAAGAAAGATCTAAGTTGGAACAGGCAAGTGCATTATCCTAGGGTCAGTGATGGTGAATCTTTGAGAGATTTCAATTCTGCTGCACAGCCCTCTGTAGCACATGTACCGTAGGTTCACCATCACTGATCAAGGCAAGCTGGCCAACCATCCACCGTCTATCTTTCTACTCTGTAAAATAACAGTAGCTTAGTTTTTAGTTCCTTACTAAGGGACATGTGTTCTCTTAAACACTGACTGCTTTTCTCATTTCATCTTCACAGTCACTCTGTGAAGGCAGAATGAGAACTCATTGTTTGTCTCTATTGTATATGTGGCGCAATTGAGTCACAGAGCAGGCAGGTGACTTCTCTGAGGCTGCAATCCTTAGTGCATAGATGATAAACCTTTGTCTTAGATTTGTGGGAGTATTCAAGGAGATAATGTCTCTAAAATGGTTAGTCCATGTTCAAAGTGGTAACCATATTTATCTTGATCATTTTCATAGCAAAATTCCCTTTGATTTGTGTGAAAATATGGCAAAATAACATTATCTGAAAAATGTTAAAGGATATTTAATTATTTCTTAATCATAAAATTGTTCTGTTGTTTACCCTTTACTATTCACATACTCACTCAGAGGAAATGTGCCAAGTCCCTGCTAAGTGGGATCCTGCTCTAGGTCCTGCAGTGTAAAGTATGACCATGTAGTCAGGGAGGCTGCTTTCATGAAGAGAGTATGACCTGCTCCTCCAGAGTTTCAAGGCTCTCTTGGTCTTAGAAAGCTCCTAGAAGCAACAGCATGTGCAGTGAATCCCTGTAGAATATGATCAGCCTTTCGAATGGTAACATCTTGATCCAAATTAAAATTCAATCTCTCTGAAAAATCAAATCTTCTACAGGTTATTTTTTCAAAATGAAGGTTTCCACAAATATCTTTTTCTTTTATAATTTAAAAACAGCAAGGTTTAAGACTCCAGTGCCTTACTTGATGACTTGCAGGAAGCCTCTTCTGTGACTTGCTTTAGTAACACTAAATTGCCTCAGTGTGCCCATTTTTAAATTGCTAATTTTTCTTTCTTTTCTAGAACATCAAGGGCTCTCCATAATTCTGCCAGTTAATGGTTTTAAACTCACTGAGCAATCCAACAATTAGATTCCTGAATTAAGAATTTAAGATTGTGTGATTTCTTTGGGATAGGTGGGGATTAGACAGTGGAAGGGCTTGCGCCTTTATCCAGAGGAACTGTGCTGACATGCAGGATGCATACATTATAGGAGGGATGTGTTTTCTCAATTCGGTGGATAGTAACATCTGTGGGCAGAGTGTAATGTTGCCGTTTTATCCATGAATAAAGCTACTACTCATAGTCTCTCTGGCCAAGTAATAAGCAAAATATCTACACTTGAGGCACCAAATATTTGTATAGGAAGAGCCATACTTTATGAAAACATCAGAGTTCAGTCCTGGATTATTGGTTCAGTATCCATGTATTGTTTTTTCATATTATTTTAAACTGAAGGACAGTCATGCTGAAGTAAGACCAAAATGAATGCATTAATTAGGTAAAACGTGGGCATACATTTGTGACTAAGTGGATTATTTAAGGAACTTTCTCATTTTCAAGATCAGAAGAGAAAAACGTCAGCTAGGCATGGTGGTACATGTCTACAATCCTAGCACTTGGGAGCCTGTAGGCAGGATTGTCACAAGTTCAAAGCCGCTCTGAACTGCAGAGTGAAACTTTGTCAAAAAAAAAAGAACAACGTGGAAACTCATGAGAAAGGAAAAACGAAGTTCCTTTATGTCACTTCAGTTTGGGAAGCACAGCAGAAACCCACACAGAAAGCCCTGCATAAAGCAGTAGTGAGCCTTGCATACCAAGAATACTAAAGATGACCCAGAGAAAGTACTGATGATTGGAAGAGATGAAAGGAATTCATAATATCTGCCAAACTCATGGCACTATCCAGGGCTTATTAGTATGACCTAAAAATTATCAGGTCGCGCAATAATATCCCTTAATTAATACCTTATACTTGTCATTCTTTTCTCTGAAGGATCATGGCAACATAAAAGAGAATTCAAATTATTAATATTTAAACTAGGTTAGACAGGATCTGGTTAAAGTCATATTATGCTTTGCTATTTTCAGTAAACTTCACAGAGAATGGTGACACTTTCAAGTAAACATCATAGGGGTTTTGAAGAAATCTTTTTAAAAGCAGGTTACATATATATGGAATTATGACATTCTAACATAAACCACAGAGAAGTTCCTGCTAAAAAGTGAACAGAGCTGAATCGTTTTGCCTTCTTTTCCCACTGTGATTTTTATTCATTTGAAGATAAACTTCAAAGCAAACATCTTAGAGCTTTTATTTGTCACCCAAGAATTATTTCCAGGCAGCACAGAAAATCTCACATTTCCAAAATCAGGTCATGCAATTGAAAGTACAATCTAATTAAGATATTCATAAAACAGTTTCTACCACTACCAAATAGGAAATGACAACAACAATAGAATTAGTTTTGCATTCTCTGGAATCCCCAAAAATACAATCAATAGGGGAAATTCGAAACACAAAACGGTTCCTGACTTATCAATTAAAAATTGTAATATTGCTATCACATCTCTACCCTTTTCCCTTACGTGACCCTTTGTGTAAGTAACGCAAAAGCAGAGCAAAGTGCTCCCTGTTACTTGATAGTTTTTCAGCAGTCTGAACTCGCTTGACCCCTGAGTACCTTGTCCTTCAGCAGCCTGTCTAGTTTCCACCAGTGGCCCTTTCTGTACCTCCCTCAGCTGTCCCACTTGGGCTTCCACCCTTCTCCTTCTGAGATTTGATCTTGAATTCTACTTCCCAGAGAAAACAGAAGCCAAGGAACCAAACCTTGCTTCAGCCCATTCACTGGATGTCTGTGCTATCTGCAACCATCCTTCTCTTCCTCCCTCCTGCCTCTGAGAGAGTCCCGCCTTCCACTATTTTCAGCTCTGTCCATACACTTTCTTTGCGAATGGCCCTATACTCTCAATAAGCCTTTAGCCCTCTTTAGCAGCCGCTGTTTTTATCCTCCCTCCCACCTCTGTCATCCCCTCACTTTTAACATTTGTTCTGTCTTTTCTGTCCAAAATTATTTTTAAAAGTACCTTGCACCACATTTTTGCAGCTTTGTAAACCCTGAAATATAACCTCTCCCCAGACATTTTATAAACCACTTTATAAAGTGTTACCAGTCCCTACAAAGTCTTAAATCCATCAGATATATTTTTGGCTTTTCATTTCTGGACTTCTTTAAGATATCTACATCAAACCGGTTAAATTGCTTCTTCCTTTGAATTCCACAGCACCTTGTATATATCTGGATTAAAATCTTCTCCCCACTGTACTGTAATTATCTCTTTCCATGACACTTCTTTCCAGTCTCCAAGGAAGGACAGTTATCATATTTATCTAGGCATCCCTTCTGCTTAAAAGAATAGTATATTTCACTTGTTCCAGTTAAATTTACTAAGAATGACATTTTCCAGTAACTCAGATATTGGGCTAGTTTTACAATTAAAATATTTCTTACGTACTTGGCTTTGATTTCAAGTAATACTTAATATTCTTTACATCTAAAATTTTAAAGACCTACTGAATATTTTAAGGAATGCAATGATAGCAGCAGCAAACCCCAGAACTTGTATGTTTTTTTTTTATATATAAGCAAAGTATTCTCAAAGATATTTCGTCTGACTATCACAAAGTGAAGATGCAGCCCACACCAAAGCAGCAGGAGGGTTGGTTTGGGTGTCACCTAATGGCACCCTGAGGAGTGGAAGGAGCTGACCCCACCGAAACTCTGCTCTCCACTGTGCCCAGAGGAAAGGGAGGCCTTTGGTTCTGTCCATTCTCTGTGCACTATAGTTTGTATTTCTTACTCATCTGCCCAAAGTGTGGCAGCTTTCCTAAGATATCTGCTAGTGAAGCACCTTTACTAATTCACAGAAATGACCCCTCGGATCAGAATGACCCCAGGAACACAGTTCACTGCAAATTCCTTGCGAAGGTCCTGATTCTGAGAACACAGAAAAAGTTGCTGATACAAAGTGGGGGCCAAAGCCCTAACATTAGTAAGTTTCTCGAGAAAAGCCCACTCACATTCAGTGAAATTCTGTAAGCTTACCCACCTGGTTAAATAAATGGAGAATCTGATTATTTTCTTTGGTTTACTGCTAATCTGTTTTCACAAAGGCCCATGGGAAGGGTGTAAAGCCATCTTCCATGAAAACAGTACGGTGGATTAAAAAGATGTTGGGCTTTGCAATCAGGGAATACTCAGTTTTGAGGGGATGAGTTTCTCTAAGTAATAGAAATGTGACCTTGAGCAAGTTAGTTAATCTCTACAAGCATTAATCTTCCTCATGTCCAAACAGGGAGACAACCAAGAAAGCCACCTTTGCTATTAAATCCTGTTATTCATATGAAAAGTTGTGGCAAAAGCAAAGGACTTAATTGATGTGGAGCTTTCCCATGTGATATATGTTACTTATATGTTAACCAAATTCATTTGAGTGATTTTAGAATATCAATGGTAACATTCTAATTATCGTTACCAATGTGTTATGGGAATTTTTAAATTAAAGTCGACTGTTTAACACAAAGTGGGTAAATACCTTCTGCAATCTTTTTTTTTTTTTTTTTGGTACCAGGGATCAAACTCATGACCTTGCAGTTGCCAGGCAGGTGCTTATGCCACTGAGCTAAGTCCCCGGCCCTCTGAAAACATTTTTAACAGTGCTGAAGAGCACAGTGAGTGCAAAGATACACAAAAGAGTAATATCAGGTTTCTAACAGAGTTAGAGGTTAAGAGTCTTTCCATACACTCAGCACATAACCTGATATAGAGGACAGATTACCCATCCTTGAAGCCATGTATGTAGATGTAGACACACATAGATAAGCATGTATGTGTCTGTACTGTATTATACTATACAACACAAAGTCTTATACCCCCCAAATTTGCAAACACAGTCTTTTGCTGAACTATATTGTCTTGGGCATGTTTATGGGCCATGACTTCTCAAATGGAAATACTATCCAATAGTTCATTAGGTGATCAGCAGTTGTGGTATTCAAATGTGGCTTGGAGACATTCTCAAGTTAAACAGGTGAAGTGAAGCTATAGCTAGACAGAATATTAATGAGTGTTAAATTTTGTGGGACATGGTTGAGGGAGAAGAAGAAGGAGAGAGGGATTTTAAAAAGAAATGTTTATTGTGATGAGTGAAAAACTATATTTTAGTTTCTTTGGCTTCTTCCATCTCAGAATTGTGTAGTATTTTCCTTTTTCCCTTACCTGCCTCTTTTTATCTGGGCCAGAATACCTCAGCATTAATGGAAGTTACTTGGTAAGAGTTGATTAAAACAAGTACGCAACAAGGGGTGGAAAGTAAAAATTCTAACAGAAGTTAGACACCCCAGCTGATCATTTTCATATGATGGGACATAGTATTTTATTTTCTTCTGGTAGAAGGGATTTTCTGACAGTCAGGGCCACCAACTCAGATAAAGTGAGAATATAAACTGTCAGCAGTTTAAAGTTCAAGAAATACTTTACAAATTCAGAAAGACTAAAAAGATTATACTTAATTTATGCAAATGATGGGCTCAATAGTATAACTGAAGGCAATGTTCCTCCTCTCTCATGCCATTCTTCATCAAATTTACTTTACAAATTAAAAGAGAAAAACATGAATTTTTATTTTCATTTATAAACTCCAAATTATTACTAGCAGGAAGAGTTCAACTAGAGGCAATACAAGATAGTAAAATAGAAAGCCAAGAGCAAAGTAATATGCTAAATGCGATCAAAATGTCATCTACCGGAAAATCATTTGCTGTCTTAAATCCAAATCTGAACATCTGGATTAAAAATGGCCTAAATTTACCATTGAGTCCACAAATTGATCAACAAGATGAGTTGAAATAATTGTGATCCTAAACTTTACAGGCCATATATGTATACAAATAAACTCTTCAGCTCTAACAAGATTCAAAATCAACTGGGAAACTGGGGTTAGATTTTAGAATTTCTGAGTGGTTTTGTCACCCAGGGAAAGAGACAGTGCTGAAGGAAAGCCAGTGGATCTATGGTGTCCTTAGATGTCAATCAGGCACTGGAAGAATTTTAGAAAGATTAAAATGGGCAGGATCCATTGTTTTTCACTGGGTAGTACATTCTGGCTTCTAATACACAGACTACCATCAAACTCAACACTTTTCCCATCCACTAAGATTCAGACAAAACAAATGAGATTATACTGGTCAGAACATAAATTCTGGAAAATGTACTTCTGAGATTGAGTTTAGCTTCAATATATGAAGGGAAATCTAAAAGATGAGATTCTAAACAACTAAGAAAAATTATTCCTTCACTAAGAAACAGGACGCCTGGCCACCAAATGAGAATTTCTAAGTTGAATCTTTCGTATAGAGGAGCATCTAAACTGTGACCTGTTAGACTAACCTTATTGGAGCTGATACTTGGAAAGGGGTAGTTCAACCAGAGAACATGGTGGCCTAAAAGAAGTCGGAGAAGTCTCCATGTTGAATCAAGGCGCTATAATCATCTCCCTTTGCCTTTTGATTGGAGTTACGCGTCAGCATCACAAAGACAGTTTGATTAAAGGATTTAGACATCTGGCCCTTAAAAACTGAAATCTCAAGCATCACATAAGCAAATAACTGATCACCATTCACAATCACTATTTCCACAGCTTCCTTGGTATCTTCAGAGGGCCCAGAGACTGCATCACTGAACACTGTCCCCAGCAGGAGTCTTTGGAGTCTATGTTCCACTGTCCTCTGAGTTTATTAGAAAAATGATACAGAGGTTTTCAAATACTATAAGTGACCTCCTAAGCTTTACAATTTTGGTTACATTCTCCATAACCCTGAAATGAAATTTATTCTGGAATGAAAATTACTTCATGTTCACATATCAGATTGCACAACATTATTATATACCTTTTAAGTAAGGCAGAAGCTATGGATATATGTTACACTATATTATGTCATTCTTCTTAAAAAAATTTGTTTTAATGTAGTATAAGTAAATATTAATAAATTAAATACAAAAAATATTCTATGAACAGATAAAACAAATTTCATAAAAAATAATTAAAGAATAACAGTAGTTAATGGACTGTATGTCACAATCTTATAAGAATGATCTCAATGTTACTCAGTCTATAATATGTGATTTCTGATAGATTCTTATATTTGGTTCATGAGATTTCTAAACATTACTCTTTATTGCTTCTAGAAGAAATTTAAATTCCTAGAAAGCTGAATCGCATTTCCTTTCTTTCAACCATACAAGACCCGATCCTGAATTGCCAGGCTACCCGTTCCTGCCTACAATTAGCCAGAATACAACATAGAAGCTATATACCCATGTTTACCCAGTGAGGCAAACCCTTATCTTTGTTTGGCTTGGCTGTAAAGAGCTGAAAAGTGTAATGGAAAGAAGTATAATCCTCCAGCAAATATTTCTAATGTAGCATCAAACAAAAAAGACACATTCTTCATGGCACTCCTTTAGCACTCCACTGTAGTGTTCTATTAAGCCAAATAAAAGAAGCATTTATTAACTTTAATTTGTAACCAGTTTACAATGAATTTGTAATATGATTGCATAATGATCAACACAGCAGCCTTAAGGCAGAAGGATGAGTTTCTATTTGAATCACTCTCTTTGGTAAACTTTTGAAGACTACTTCAGACCTCCTGTGTTTCAATTTTCCCTTTCACATATCTCAAAGGGAAAAAGAAGCCGGAGCACGTATCCTGCCTATCCAAAGTGCTTGGAACCTTCACAGAGATGAAGTAGGGCTCCTGAAACCAAAGCACATGTCTCTAATGTTTACTGTCTCCTGACATTGGTCTGTTGTCATCTTCTACCTCTGCATGTGAGAATGAAGAAAGTGGGGAAGGGAATCTTTAGAGACAAAAAGACAACTTGGCAGACACTTTCTTCTTCGCATAAACTTCTATAAACAGAGAATCAAATCTAACATGGACTCACACAGTAGGTTAAAGGAAAATAAGATTTCTATTTACAAATACCAAGGATATTTCCTGCAGTATTGAAAGGTGAGGTTATAAATAAAACACAACTAGGGAAGTTGAAAACGAGGAAAAACACTAACTGGGTCACCCAGAAAAAAAGGTACCACCTTCCTCCTTTGAGCCTAGTGTCTCATTAATGAATCCTTCTAACGTACTCAGAGAAGAAGAAATGCACAGAACCCTCACATTCCACACTGGCCCAGTGTGACACAACAAGAACTGATACATCACACAGTGAGACAGATGAAGGGCTGCACAGTTTCAGGTAAAAGAGAAAACCAACAGGACTGTCAACTCTTTGCAGCCTTCAAACACATGTATTACAGATCTAGAGGAGCATGAATAAGCAAATTGGCATTCTTTCCAAAACTACAGAGTTGAATAGCTTATTCTTTTCCTATCGAAAGTGGAAGAGAGGTTAATGCAATAGCAAAAAACTCATGACAATGTTAAGGATTCAAAGAGTGCATGTATCCCACCTATTACAACACAAACAAATGGATTCAAACCACAGACCGAGTCTAAACAAAAACTGTTGCGTTATGGCAAGGCACGCTTTAGAGAAAAGAGAATGTCAGTATTTCCCTCTAAACACATCTTAAAGAACGGTATAAAGTCTAGAAAAAAATAAATATTTGACACATCTCCACTATATACTAAAGAATATTTCCAGGACTTTTAATTTCAGGGATAAAGGCTACTGATGTGCACTTTTTTGTAAGAATGACGAGGGCTTCGTTGCTGATGTCAGACTTTCACCAGCAGGACAAGAAAGGCGACAGCACTAAACCTTCCAGTGAGTTGGGAACTCTGGTGATGCAGTTGGAACAGGGCCACTGGGGTTTGGAGACACAGCACCCAGACTCCCTTCCAAGTACATGACAGCAGGGGACAGAGGCTGTTGTCAGCAGAGAAGGAAGATACGCCACAGTGCTGACTCCGGATGTCTCTATATGATAGAAAATGAGCACCTGCTTAGAGTGACACAGGATGGTACCCACCCTTCTCTGCAATGTCTTTTGAGCTGAAACAAACCAGCAGGTGATTTGGGTGGTAAGTCCTCCAGAAGCTTTCATTTGGGACACTGCCACCAAAGCTAGAAAACCCTCAGAAACCTGTATCAGAATATCTTTTGTTCTGTGTCTAGCCAAAGTCTTTACCTCAGAAATATAGTTTGAAAACCAGGCACAAGAGAGTAACCCAAGCAACCAATGCTGGTCAATACAAAGCCTTAAAATGCGCCTTGATTATGCATCTATAAAGTTTCTGTTATGAGAAACAATATCACTTAAACACATATTTTAAAAGGACAATTTAAATCATGGTAACTTTTGCCCTTACAATACTCTCAGCAATTAGTTGCTATACATATTTTTGCATAAACTCTATTAAGAAGGGGCCCATAATATCACAAGTTCAGAGACCTCACTATATAGTATTGAACCTTAATGAAGGATCAAATACCCAGGCACCAAGCAACTTCTCTAAGAATCTGAGTGCTTCATGATTCATGTGTTAGAATTCTCCTAGAATTCTATTGGTTCATGTTAGTGGAAATATTTCTTGAAAACCAAAAATACTGTTAAATGTGTGACACTACCAGATGTCCAAGTTATTCAAAATTGAGTCAGCATCTACTTTCCCTTAACCTTCTTTAGAAATTAAGGCCAATTGATATTAGATGTCAGAAATGCATGTGTGCCTTTCCCCAAGGAGTTTTCAAATAAAATAAAACAGACAAAACAAATCCCAAACCTTCCCTTCCCCATTATTTATCAGCTACTTAACTGCCATTCTCAAAACTCCCTCACCCTTTTTTTCTTCAACCACAGAGTGTTAGCAATTGTAAATGTCATGTTTTCATCTGTGATTTCTTATTTTGGATGCTTTATATTAGCAATAATTTTTATTGTATAATCAATACTTTCTTAGACAACCTTTGGTGTTACACATGTTTTACTTTTCATTCTCCCTAAACCCCAGTTCTTTTTCAAGGAAATCCTCATTGGTACCTACCATGGAATCTGAAAAAGCTGAGTTTTACCAACTAAAGGGGATATTGATTACTCACCAAATCCAGGAATGCCTTCTAAAGGGAAAATTATTCACGTGCATCATGTTTGCAGATCTTCTCTCATTAATATTTTCCTTGTTTCCTGGGTTAGTGTAGTGATTTTCACAGATGGATTCCAACTCTCTTGTTTGAGCAGCTATCATGGGCAATTATTGCAACAAGCATTGAATTCCAAAAAAATATGCCCCCCCAAAACAAACAGTATTAACAAAAGCCCTTCCAGGATTTGAAGAAAGAAACATCACAAAGGACTGCAGGTATGGGTCCATCCTTTAGGTTCCACTAGTTAGTCAACACGCTAAAATAACCAGTCCAGATGCTAATCGTAAACGATGGCAAATATTGCCCTGGTAAAATCCAAATGCCAGAGTGTAAATTAACGCATCCTCACAGGAAGGACTATCAAATGTTGGAAAAGAGGAGTCAAAAAACAGTTTCTTGTTATCCTTGTTAAAGGGGTGTTAGAAGGGAAATGGAAAACTTCAGGTCGCTTTGCCATGCTGTCTTTTAGAAATGAATATTGCTTTTTCTTCTTTCTTAGGTACATATTCATATGTGGTCACTTCAACGCAGTGATACTGTCTGAGATGTGTCGGACAAAGACCTGAGCAAAGGGGCTGGAAACCAGACACATATAATCAAAGCCAGCTTCGTCCCCAAATCTCAGAATTGCTGGTTTTGACTCCAAAAGTAAAAAGGCAATGAGTAATTTCTGCTTTGCAGGACAGGATTACCATTAGCTATCATCATGACTTCAGAAGGTGCTGTCGTGATGAAATTCATTTCTGCTGCCTAACCCCATAATAAGGCTGTCTGCTCTCTTGAAGTAAAATGACTAAGCTATTGATTCTTGCACTGCAGAATTCCCTTTTGTTGTTACCAAAACCATGTGTGGGCTTTTCGTATTTTGCCTTGGAAAATGAATTTCACAGCTTAAGTCAGACGTTGTCTAAGAATTTCTTCCCCCACTGTCTTTCTTTTCTCCTCTCTCTTTTCTTTATCCCAAATTCAGTTCCCCAATAGATGTCATTGACTCTGATGCTCTGACATCGGAAAGATTCTCATGCCCAAGCCATACAGACCTTGCATGCTTTTAAAACACAATGGCAACAGGCTCCTGCTGGAGTCCCCCAGCGCCGAATTTCCAGCAGAACCTTTGGAATCGTCGCAGCTGCCTCCTCTGCTCTGGGCTGTGCCGCCCCAGCTCTGAGCAGCGCAGGACACTTGCAGGCGCCGTGGTACTGTACATTAACTCTGCAGCAGTCCTCCGGCTGCAGACTGCTGCCTGACAGGGGCTGTGTGGCGTCAAGGGGGCCCTCTAGGTGGGTTCCCAGAAACTGCAGAGTCTCGCTCCTTGCTAGCCTCCCAAGAAGACCAAGCAAAAGGGGTTAACGGAAGAGCTCACCCTGAAGGAGACTTCTTTCAATAAGTAATTACCAGCAAGAAGAGCTAAACAGCAGGGAACCTGTAAATAACCTCATAGGGAAATGACACCTGGAACAAATAGATACTCACACAGAGGGAGGTTTTTGTTTTGTTTTCCAAGCTATCCAATGAAAAGAAAGGAAATAAAAGAAGTCCGGAGAGAATTTGCAAATGATAGGCTTTGGTCAATTGGACTACTTAAAAAAGAAAAAAAAAAAAGAACAAAAATAAGGGGGTGGGAGAGCCCTGCTTCCTGGAAGCTTTGTAAGCATTTAGCTATAGATGTCCACAGTGTGACCGGGCAGGAAATTCTGTGCAAGCCTGTGCAGGAGCCAGTTAGACCGCACTGCAACTGCACACATCATAAAGCCGCTTGTTTGATCAGGGGGCGTGTAGGTTGGGGGAGGGCGGAGATAAAACATAGTCTACTTTGCACTTCCTCAAGCTTACCCTTTTGTTGCAAAAATTCTGCCCAATAATCCCCTGAAAGCGCCCCATCACTGGTGATGCCATTTTGGAGCAAGAATAAAATAGTAAACTCTGGGAATAGTAGGTTGGCACTTAAATGGTGTTTGTTTGGAATCAGTAAGAGAATGAGCTTTTACTGTAGCAGTGTACTCAATATGAATGTTTCGCTTTTAACTTAGGTATTTAAAAAGGCTTTTATGAAACTGCTTAATATTAAATGGAATACCAGCAACACTTAATACATCAGACTGCCAGCCTTACGTAGGATTCCCTAGTGAGGGCCTGTCTTAACAGGAAATGTCACTCAGGATTGGCCTGTGCACATCCCATAAATTCACAACCAGCGGTAAAGAAATATACTTAGATTTGAAAATTGATGATCCTAGTAGAACCACTCATTCCTGGGAGGAGCAAGAACTAGTGATTCCTTTAAATGCAGTTTGAACTTTAGCTTCAGAAAGACGGCACCGCCACACAAAAGGAAACTGAGACTATTTGCTGGGATTCCTGATAGCCTAAATGGGGGTCCTTACACCTTTCCCCCCCCCAAAATGTCTAAATGTCTTTCATAGTGACATCTGTCATCTAACCCAGAAAACTTCAGCCTGAATTGTTTTTAACAGGCTTTGAAAGCCTAGAATCAAATATCATAGAATAATTAAAAATTTGATATTATAGTAGATATTTAAATATTACTATTTAAGAACTAGCAGTGCTGATAATGTCCTGGGCTCTGTTCTAAGAGCCTCACAAAATGATCTCATTTAATTCTCATAAAAATGCTGTTAGATAAGAACAGTGATTATCCCTGTTCTACCCTAGAAAGAACTCAGAGGTGCTCAGAGGTGCTCAGAGGTCCAGCTCTTAGTTATTGCAACCCAGGAAGTCTAACGCCAGTCGGCATCCATTGGCAGTCCATTCTGGGACTTCTATGAGAACCATAATACCACTTTGTGTTAGTTTTATGCTTTCTAATTTTTTACATGCATTATGTTAGCTTCATAGACTCATGTCGAGAAGGGTACAACAACTTTAACATTATTTTATAAATGGATCTCGGAAAATACCTGTTTATATATCCTAATAGAAGATCTGAACAGAATTCAGATTATTGGACACTGGATGGCAACGATGGTGATGATAATGATGGACATTGATTTAACTATTTCAAAATCAACATTCACTTTTTGTATCACATGAGAAACGGTCTTCATGGTAGGTAGCAAACACAAGGACAAAGATGATGAAGAAATATATTTTCCACTATAATAAGCAACTATTTGATATTTCTCTTTTTTTACTTCTCGCTCCCTCTCACCCTTCTTTCCTTCCTTTGGTCCATCCTGGTCACAGAACACTTGACAGAAAATATATCTCTGCATCTTTCTCAATTACCATAGTTCAATGTTTAATAGTTGTTGGCTGTTTCTATTTGTGATCCATGATATAAATGAATTTCTTCATAAAAAACTTTAGTCATTAAAGGAAACTTTGAAATGTTTTTATACTAAGAGGAGGTTTTAAGTGAAATTTTCAGTTTTTTAATGTTTATTTGTATGTATGTTACTGTCATAAAGGAAGCATATGGCTGGGGATTTAGCTCAGTGGCATAAGCTTGCAAATGCATGGTCATGAGTTCAATCCCTAGCACCAAAAAAAAAAAAGAAAGAAAAAAGGAAGTATAACAAATTAGAGTAAAGGAGACATAACTGAGCAGCTCTGCTAAGTAGTAATAGAAAAGTCAAATTTTCACTTGAGGAATAAGAAAGAAATAAATGCAATTTACTGTACAGTTCAGGGAACTTATACTACATTTTAATAAACTATCTTAAACTGGGTATTACTACAGACTCAGTGAAATAATTATAAAAGTAAGGATATGCTTATATTACAGAGATAGTTTATTTTCAGTATTTTTATTTTACATATATTACAATCAATGTCTTAAAAGTTATGCCACTAAGTTACAAACTGATATTTAAGATGACTCAATATTTCATAAATGTGTGACCTTCAAGAAATAATAGAACCAACAGGTTTGTAATTTAAAAACAAGTTCTAGGGGCTGCAGATTTAGTTCAGCAGTGCAAGCACTTGCCTGGCAAGTACAAGGTCATGAGTTTGATTCCCAGTACCAAAACAAAAACAAAAACCAAAAAAAGGTCCTAAAAGATGAATAGCATTGACAGATGAGAGTACTATTATTGTTTTATTCTATTAAAAGATCATTTTTCTTTCATGGAACCTCTAAGAAATACCACAATCCCTTTCAAAGCCCAATCCAGCCCCATTATTCCAGTCAGGTAAAGGGTTCTGATGACTAGCAGGGCATCATAGATTAGCATAATCTTGGTGAGGCTGCCACAGCTATGGTGTAATCTCACCTCTACCAGAACAAAGTTTCATTTTGCAGATTTTTAAAACTTTAGGCTCATAAATGGGGGAAAAAGTACTTGATCTTTCAAAGATAGACTCACATTTACTACTTTCATATGATAATAAGAAAAATAGTATATTAACTTATTAATAAAGTATAAACTGCAAGCTCAGTGCAAGCCAAAATGATCAACATTTTCATCAACAGATTGCTTAGTACATTGCCAATGAGAACAAATAATGTTAACTGACCAGTGTCTCTATGTTGTCTTTCAACAAAGTGCTTTCATGGTTAGGGTGTTATGATCATAAGAGTTACAGTTTTCAAATTATGTTCTTAGAAATTCTGTGGTTCAGTAAGGTTGTATTGGATCAACTAAGATGCGAAACAGCAGGCCAGGTACCTCATAGTTTTTAACCAAAGGGGCACTAACCAGTCTTACATTTTGTTTGTAAAAGAAACTATTTTTTAAAAACTAAATTAAATATCAAACTTTACAAAAACCTAGCAATTAACATTTTATAGGCACATTTTTTAGTTATATCATCAGTTTTAAGACCCCATTCTCTTCAAACTCCTTCAATTACAGGCTTCCTTTACAATATAGTAATACAATGATTAAATTACACATTCAGGCAAACATAATCTTAGTATAATAAAGCCACACCCTAGTCTATGAACTTGGGTGTTTCTTAAACTTTTTAGTCACTTGTAGTTATTACATGTGGAGGGTGTGATGACTTACTCATTGATTTGTCCTTTTCCTTATCAAGTTTCACTTTCAGAAAATAATTGTAATTTTACATATTACAATATGTCTGTCATCAGCATATTCTGGTATAATCCTTAAATTAATATCAATATTTGCTCGATATAAATAAAATTAAATTCCTTCTGTATTTAGACATTAAATGACAGGGATCTAAAAGACAATCTTTTATTAATTTTACATGAATCCTAATCGTCTGTTCAGATATTTTAGGAAAGTCTTCAGTTCTTCAAGAGAGTTGTTAACTTTTGTCACTTAGCCATCAACTCCCTCCATGCTGTTCCTTCATCTTACTTAAATATATTTATATATACAAATTTCTCTGCACATGTTCTATCTACATAGTAATAGTATAAATGTGTTCTCTCCAAGGGAATAGGAGTGACAGTCACCTGGATGTCTTGATGGATGTAACTTCTTGTCTAAAAACAAAAGGCAATGAATGTGTTTCCAAAATTTTCTAATACAATGAAAGTTATGCATATTAGCACTTTGTGTGTGGTGTGTATAATTAAGCATATAATGGTTTATTGTGTTACAGATACCATCCACTAGTAAGCAGTTGAACATGGTATTCCAGTCTGGTGAACGAGACTAAAGAAGACAGCACATTCCTGCACCCTGCCTTCCAACAGGAAGAGAACGTTCAAAACCAAGTGCTCTCTCCTGTCCTTGTCCTCTGAAAAGCAACAGTGTCTTCCTCTATGTATTTATAACACCAGAAACATAGTTGGGCCTCTGTAAATGTTAACTAATAACCATGTTGATAGTGATGACTTGCCCTAGCTGGCGCGTTAGCAGAGTCTGAAGGCTTGCTATTCAGCACATTCATAACTGAAATAAGAGGAGCCTTCATGAGCCCACGGTTTTAATTGCTAAGCGTCAGGGACTTGCGTCATGTTTCAGCAAGTTGCTAGTATATTTAATTTTCACGTATTCTTATAATCAAAGAAGAACCATTAATTGAAAAGGGGGAAAATATACTAAACATCTATTTTAATGTTTTGTTGAAACTGTTCATGATTTACCTAATAGTTAGCTATTTAAAAAGTCATTTTGGTTCATACAGCCAGAGCTAGGCTCTTCTAATCTTAAATGATGAACAAACACATTTAGAGAAAATTGAAAGGTATATCAATAAACACAACACATTTCATAAATGGAATATTTAGAATGTCTGCTAATAACTACTTTAACATTTTTTGGAAGAAATTTAATTATCTAAGTGTAAGATTTCGAATATCTAATGCTAGAATACAAAGAAGACACTTAACATTTCTAGTCAAAAATCAAATGTGGGGAAAAAAATCCACAATAAGTTTGATGAAGTAAAAGTCAAATTTGTATTCTGTCTTGGAGCCTCAAGATGTGATCACCCCATCCCAGATCTTCTCTTTCTGTAATTTTGACTAACTCACTGAATGTCTTTGAGACATGATTTCCTTACCTATTGCACAGAAATGTTAGCAAATTTATGTCACTCATAATTTTAATTTATTGAAGTAAGTTAGAGCATATAAAATAAGGTAATATGAAAAGAACTTTTAGAGTTACTGAAATATAGTCTTAAATTTGCTTTTTTAGAAATATGGAAATATTGGGCTGGGGGTGTGGCTCAATAATAATGTATTTGCCTAGCATACATTAGCTCTGGATTCATTCCTCAGCATTGCAAAATTAATAAAATATAAAAAATATAGATTCTTCACTTGGTCTCCAACTGATAAAAATAGAGAAAAAGACAAACCAAGATAGAAGTCTCTCATAAAATGGAATGATATTTTCTTTCTATCTGAAAATTTTCTAAAAGCTTTGTATCATATTTCAGAAATAAATATTTTGGAAATATTTTCATAGCATACTTCAAAAATTTGAGAGAATAAAATAGTTTCTCATTTAATAGAATAAACATTAGTTTCAAAGAATATTATAGACTGCTAAAAATGATTTGGGTAAATATATGAAATAATGTATATTAAAAATACGTTCAGCTTTAGAAAATAATTTCTTGAATATGAATTTATCAGTGTGTGTGCACACACATGTATCAATACAAATGAAAAGAACTAGAAAGCTACATATCAAACTGTTGATAAACTATCGCTGAGATATGATAGATGCAGTAGATGCAGAAAGCATTTAAAAAGGATTTTTATACTGGATACAAAAGAAGGAAATAACCTACAAGTCCATCAACTGATGAACAAACCAAAAAAAGGAAAGGACTGACACATACCACAGCATGCATGGACCTCAAAAACTTGATGCCAAATGAAAGAAGCCAGACACAAAAGGTCACATACGCCATTTCTATGACATATCTCGCATGAGTATATCCATAGACAGAGACTGCCGCAGTGGCTGGGACTGCTCTGTGTGTGTGTGTGTGTGTGTGTGTGTGTGTGTGTGTCTTAATGCATTTGTTTCCTTTGGACCTGATGAAACTAGCTTGGAATTAGACACAGGTGGTAGTCATACAACATTATGACTATATTAAATGTCAACACATTGTGTGCTCCAAATGTTTGCATTTGTGGTATGTGAATCTCATCCCCATAAAAGAGAACTAAAAATAAACAATTCAGTTCTTCAAATTAAAAGTTTGTATATTATTTTATTTAATTTACTGAATTTTAAAAATAGGGCTATGACCAGGTATTGCTTGTATAATTAGATCAACTATTAAGAGAAAAATGGTATCTATTCAGGAAAAATAGTCATTTATAATTGTTATTACTTGTGTCTAGATCTCCTTGCAAAGCTTCATGTGGTCATAGGTGGGACTTTTCCAAAGATGGTTGGATCTAGAGTGTGTGATTGATTCATGGTGCAATACTAGGATTAAGGATGTGTGATTACTCAATCAGTTCACTGATAGGTTTGGCACCTGCCTAATCCCAGTATCCAATAAAATATAAAAGCAGCAGGAAAAAAAAAACTGCTAAGGTCTTTTGCTTGTTTTGCTACCTTCTGTCCACTATGAACTGTTTCTTTTCTCCATCCTGCCTTGGAACCAGCTGATCATGGACTGAAACCTCTACAAACTGTAAGCTAAATAAACCTTTCCCATTTTAATTTTGGGTGTTGGGTATTTTGGCTCAGCAATGTGGGCAAAGTAACTAAGACAATGATTAAAATCTACATATTGGGATATAAATTCTACATATTGGGATATGCGCTACACAGGTTCATCTCTAGGTTTGAAAACTCTAACCTCAAAACTCCAAGTTGAAGAGTTGAATTCAAAA
Organism: Dolichotis patagonum; assembly: GCA_004027295.1. Lineage (NCBI taxonomy): Eukaryota > Metazoa > Chordata > Mammalia > Rodentia > Caviidae > Dolichotis > Dolichotis patagonum. The sequence goes on from PVJX010008696.1 coordinate 20,669, forward strand.
TATATATCTCTGAAGTTAACCATTCCATTAATATTATTGGTGAAATCAATATTGAGTCTCAAGAATAGGCATAAATATCTGATTTATTCTTTTTTTTTCATGTCCAAGTGAATACTGTAGCTGGGACCAGAAGCAGTAATCATTTGGGGCTGGGACTATCAATAATAAAACTGTGTCTACTAGCAAAGTAAATCCCTTACCAAACATCCTAATGCCGATGTTAACACTTATACAAATATTGTGTTATATGATACTATTATATATTAATATTATGTTATAATAGCTTGCTTCAGTTCAAACATGTGGGTATCTGCAAGCACACAGATTTAATCCTGACCTCAGCCCCCTTTAACCAGAGAGTAGATCTGAACCTGCACAATCCTTCCACAATCATTAACAGAACTGGTTTTAAGTAACACCAAAAAATGTGTTGATGGAATACTTATTTGTCCTTTCTTTTATGGGTCTTTCTGATTAGGTGTATCCAAATAGAATGTCCCTCATCAGTAGTTTCATGTTGATTTTTATTGATAAGTTAAACATTGGTGGTAGTTCTTATGTCAGTTATTTCTCACATAAAAAGTGGCATGATCCTATTTCCAATTTCACATGTAAAGAGTTCAGAAGTTTCCATATTTCTCTAAGAACAAGTAGCAAACTGAAGAATCAATGGCTTTTCTTAGATTCATAGGAGATATAAGGCTACAAGGTACTGTTCTCCTAAGAGTTTGATCAGGATCTCACAGTGAATATTAGAGGAAAATCCCTTCCAGTTTCTAGCAAGAGGAGGAAAAAAGTAAACAATTTTAAATAATACAGAAAGTTTTTTCTTCCAAGCAAGATCTGCCCGCAGGAGAAACTACTTCACTGAATGGAGCCTAACATGCTCAGTTTGTTTTTATAAACTAGAGCCAAACTGACCTAAGGAAAAGAAAATTTCCAACTCCAATCAGTCCTAGACTTCCATATGGAAGAAAGGGCACACCACACACCAGCCTAGTCTAGCTACCCTCCCCCAGGCAAGGGTGGGAGAAAAAAACGATCTGAGAAAATAGTCCAGAGGCATAGATGCACCAAAAGAGAGAGACCTAATTGTTGGATTAGAGAATACTTCCCTTCTCTTCCCATCATACTACCACATAAGCTCTACTGCCAGCATTTCTTGTAGACCAGTTTACATATGGCTATCAAGGAAAAACTATAAATTCTACTGAAATGCAAAGAAAGTATGAGGCAGAACAAGCATCACAATCAGATGTGGCAAGGTATTAGAAATATTTGTATGATGTACTAATGATGTGTGCATATCATTATAGTTGTCCAAACCCATAAAGTATACAGTATACAACACCAGCAGTAAAACCTTATGTAAACTGTGAACTTTTGATGATAATGTGCGAAGGTTGGTTGGTGGTTGTACAAATGCACTACTTTGGTATGTGATATTGATAATGGAAAGAGTATGCCCCTGTGAGGGCTTGGGATATACAGAGACCTCTGTACCTTCCTTTCAAGTTTACTGTGAACCTAAAAATGCCCTGCACCAAACCTTTTAAAAGAAGAACCCACTGCTGATACTGTATTGTTATGCTGTGAAATCCAGTAATGCTATTATTCTTTGTTCAGAGTGATGTTAGTCTGTTTTGTGTTGTTTAATTTCAGCATCAGTGAAGGAATGGACAGCTATTTTGAAGAGAACAAGAGACACTATGGCAGCCATTGTTGATTTCCCTACTGTCTGGTTTTGAAGGCCTATAATGCCCCCATCACTCTGTTCTGATCAGTTTTATACTATTTTATTTTGTATAAATTTGTTGTGTGTGAAGTTATGGACAACTATTTAGAAGAAAACAAGAGACAATATGATAGCCATGGTAGATTTCCTGTTGCCTTTCTTTGAAATCTGTGTCATGGGCTGGGGATTTAGCTCAGTGGCATAAGCACCTACCTTGAAATCTGTGTCACTTACATTGTTTCCTTCTGATCTACTTTGCTCTGTTTTGTTATGTTAAGTTTTACTGTCTTTAAAATAAAAAAATAAAAAAGGAAGTTGAAAAGTATTAATGTTTTATACCCAGAATATGCCTAATAGACATACAATTTCAAAACTGTTAATACTATATTTCATATCTACTAACAACATGAGTAGATTCCATTTCCTTTAGTTTACTATTTCTTGAAAAAAAAGCTGAGCCTTAATTTTCTCAAAACTTTATTTTGACATTTTGGCCACCTACTTATGAAGTGTGCGCCTTATCAAAGAGCTTCTTTTTCAATTGATGCAAAAGGACTTAAAGATTCTTTTTAAAAATGAAACTATTTCATTAGAAAAGTAGGCAAGTTCATCATGGGAAATCCAAAGAAAAAGACAAAAGAATCAAGCCATCTAAAATGCCACTCCCAAATACAAATTGCTATATTTGTTCAGCTCTTTTTTTCTTCCTAGGAATAGGTTTATCACTGATTTTTATATTACTATACTGGTATTTACAAGACCTTTGAATTTGGAGCCTGAGAGAGTTTTTTACTTTAATATATGGTACATGGAAACAGAATTAGTCAAAGCTTTTCACTCTTACTGATTCATTAGAGTAAGCAGTGCAGTCAAATGTGGTTCACCAAGGTTATGATTCTCAGTAAACCCCTTGGGCAGTGATGCATGTTTACTGGTGGGTCTCATTGTGATACCCTCCCACACACACTTTTTGGTTCTAACTCTCTTAATTTTCATCTACTTTGCAGTTAGTTAGTAAGTCTTTCAGAAAAAAAGATGGTGACAAAGGAGTAATATGTAGTAGGTAAAATTTAGGGCTCAGGCCAAACTAAAAATAATTTTTTTAACTTTATTTTGTAATGGAATAGGATGAGTGCTGCGTCATTTATGTGTTTAATCTAACTTACTACTTCTTTAATATTCTGCCATTGAATCACAGTCAGTCTTGGTAATTAATACTTGCGTCATTAAAAATTTTTCAGAGTGTGGGTGTTCACAATCATTTTAACAGGAAGCTGGTAGTGGGTACATCAAAGGCAGTAGGCATCATTGGCCGCTTAAAATTTCAATGCTCCCACCACCATATCAGTGCACACATATATACATTCACACTCTACTGACAGCTAAACAAGTAACTAAACACAAATATGACCCTGTTGTTTACAAATATATATATTAATGACATATATTACATGTATATAGACTCATGAATAAACACATTGTTATTTTTACATCATTTGTTTACTGTATGGAAGACGGATACTCTGTTATTTTTCAGTATCTCTGAAGTAGACGATTAAACATTATCATTAAAATGTAATTACCATAGAAGCAGTGACTTTTTTGTTTTCTTTTAGTATTGTTTTGGTTTTTGGATTTTTTGGCTGTTTTATCTCTAGCGTTCCTCACCCCATGCATAATAAGGGCTGATGCACAATAAACGCTTGGGGAAATACTTATATTGAGTTACTTATTATCATTATATTATAAATCAGTCATTATACCAATATGACTATTTATGCTTGCCTTTAACACCTGAAATGCTTGCTTCCCTCTATCCGATTCTGATAAGACCTGATTGGACCAGTTACAGAAACTGGACTCACAGATGTGTGGTCCATGCACTGTGTAGCAATTAGTAATCGTCTTTTAGGAATAGGAAGTGGCCTAGGTAAAATGAGACTGAGCAGTTCCAGTTGGGTTGAATCGGAATGTCATGAGGACCGAGGGACTGAAGATACTACATGGGATCAGGTACAAACTGACGACCAGAGAGCGGGTGACAATTACAGAGAGAAGACAGGAAAGAGCAGAACTCAGTGACAAAGGGAAATAGAAACCTGCAGGGCCCCCCAAAACAGCTGCTGCCGTCAGTTCAGTTTCCTAAGTGCAAAAAGACCCGCTTCACTTGTCTCTGACATTCAGTTTCTTTACAGTAACTACAGTCACCCACTGTTTTTACAGTCTGAGTTTATTTTGCTTGCATTCAAAACCTTAATGATTTAGGAAACCATATAAGAAATGTTATTTTTCTGTTCATAAATTTTCTTTAACTCCAAAAATAAAGGAATTTAAAATTGCTATATTGTAATATTGAATCGCCACAATGAATTAGTTTGCCATTGGATTAATGGCACAAGCAAGGTTAAATTACAAGACTCAAACAGAGCGGCGTTGACAGTATATCTACATCCATATCCACTTCCAGATGTTCCAGACAGTGTTCTTCCCTGACATCGATTACACCTTCAGTCAAAATATTTGCTTCTTATTTTTCTCAAACAGTTTTCAGTTTTCTTCACTGAATGTCAATTTGCTTCAGATAAAATGTGTGTGTATGGGATGGGGACACAGAGAGACAGGGAGAAAGGGAAAGGAAGAGAGCGATTAGAAAATGTGATTTTACTTAGCTTTATGGATAGAAGAATTCAGTATTCAAAATGACAAAATTATTTCTGAGGGAGAAAAATGCCATTCATAGGAAAAACAATTATTAAAAATAATCCTTAAATAATTATTAAATAATCATTTAAAATAATCCTTAAAGCCATGCATGGTGGCACATATGTGTAGTCCTCTAGTCTCAGCACTCTAGAAAGCTGAGGCAGGACAACTGCAAGTTTGGCCCAAGCCTGGGCCACATAGTGACTTAGGGAGACTTTGCTTAAAAGATTTTGTTTTTAAGGGCTGGGGATGTAGTTCAGTGGGAAAGCCCTGAGTTAAATTTTGCGGATCCTCCAAAATTATTGGAAAGCTTAAAATATGAAGATATGTTAAAACTAGAACCCCATGTTTCAGAATAATTTTATAGTTGTGAAGTCATTGGAATATAACTAATTATAAAATTATGTGAATTTAACTAAAAAAGTAAGAGCAAGGCTAGTTATGAAGTCCTAGCTGCCCAGTCCAGATACCTTCTCCTTCACGTCGCACTTACTTCTCTGCTCTGCTGTTTATAATGCCCTGACTAGAGGCTGAATCCATAATGCTGAGCCCCTGAAATATTCAGCTAGCCTGCTTCTCACTATCACTGGAATATTCTGTCCCTAAAACTATCACTACGGGCTACACAAATCACTTAACAAATACAAACAGGCAAAATATAAGCAATTGTTTTAAAATCTGATGAAACAATATTAATATGCGATTGAATTGCTGGGCTATATTTCATACTTTCCTCTCTGAAAAGCATGTTATGAGTGAAAAAGAATTTAATCTGGAGCATGAATTCCTCTGTTGTTCTTAGTTTCAAGAATTGTAGAATGAATAAAGTTATAAGATCTTTAATTTTTTTTTTCACAAAATAAAGTAGCATAGTTGATCAAAGGGTAAGTTTACTTGCAGGGTTTCTGTTTTCTCACTGACCTTTTGCCTTTAAAATTTAAAAAACAGAAAGGCAGTGGGTGAGCACCTAGTTTTTGTCAGAATCCGCAGCAAAATTTTTCACTGATTTTTGAAATTCCCATCTCACTTTAACAAACTAGGAGCTATACAAAAGCAGGGACAACGTAAGTGGAAATATCAGCTCCCCTTTCTCCCTGATCCCTATAAATATTCACTGATCAGAGGGGCACAGGCCTTTTGGGATGAGACTGCTTATATGGCTCTTTGAAGTTTGAATGCTGCAGATGGAGACTGATCAAGCAACTTGGGGACCAATCCAGTGGTGGCTTCTCTTAGACTCTAGTTACTGATGGCAAGTGACAGTCCTACAGTTCCGGTTCAAAGGTGTCTGGAGGGAAGCAAAGGTAAAGACAGACAAAGGACAGGGAGCATAGATTGGGAAAGAATACTATTATTAAGACCAACTTTTCCTCCCCTACAATGAGCAACTGCTTTCTGTGACCTGTCTGGAAAGGCTTTGCTGGGGCCCAGATTTTTATTCCGTATTTTAATTAATTAATCAATTAATTTGTTGTACTGGTAATTGAACCCAGGGCTTGTACAGTGAGCTACATCCCCAGGCATTATTTTTATTTGTTTATCTATTTTTAAAATTTTGTGTTTGTTTTGGTACCAAGAGTCAAACTCAGGACCTCATGCTTGCTAGACAGCTGTTGCTCCACTGAGCTAAATCCCCAACTCCTTTTTGTTGTTGTTAATTTTGAGACAGCTTCTTCCTATATAACCAGGTTGCCCAAGCTGGGCTTGAACTTGTGGTCCTCCAGAGTTCTGGGATCACACATGTGTACCACTAGGCTTAGCAGCACAGGCATTTTAAAGATCAGATCATTTGACAGAAGGTATAACTAATCTTCCTTGACTTCCTGTCTAATATTAAAAGAAAGAAAAAATATGCAAGATGAAAATGTCACATGGCATTGTCAAGATATCTTTAAAATATTTGTAAATGAGTATCGACACCATAACACATTTGTTAAAAGTGCAGACATGTGACAGGTATCGATACACATTTTATTTTGGTTTCCCAATGCCCCTTTTAGCTTTATTCATGGAGAGTGTCCCATGACTTTCCAGGGTAAGAGAGCTTCACATTCACTCTCAACAATCAACTCCGATTATATTTAGCAGTTAGAGCATCCATTCCAGATTATAGCCCCTGAACTGTCACACTGCATCTCCTCCCAGCAGGGCCTGCAAGCACTCCACAGGGGACAGCAGTGGATGCAGTGAGGAGTGGATGCACCTTCCCCCTTCCAGGCTTTCCAGCCTTACCTTCTCTTGGCACTGACTTCTCTGGGGTTGGAGAACTTGGAAAAAGGTGATGAAAGAAAGGCTTCCCCCACCCTATTTTCCCCTTGAATTGGCACTGTCATAAAATGGTCTGTTATACTGGGGACTTGGCAGATGTTGAAGGCTGCCCTTGCCTCATGGGCACTTTTGTGGGTTCATCAGCAGCAGCCCTGATGGGCCCCTGCTGCATCTCCTGTGGTGCAGGCACAGCCTGGGTTTCCAGGTGCTTCTGCTCCATCACCCCCACTGCAAGCCTTTATTTTCTAGTCCACCAATGCTTCTGGCCCCAGCAAATTTGCTGTGAGAGTCCACCTGCCTTCCCTAGAGCTGGGAAGGCCTCTGTCTTGGGTGTGATTGAGTTTAGAATAAAGAAAAAAATAAAGAAAAAAATAACACCACCCCTGGGGTTTTATTCTCTGGGATTTACGTGGCTGAATTAACTGCAGCCCCCTCTGAGAGCTGAGAGGGGAGGAGTCATGGCATTACCCAGTTCTTACTCTCTCTTAATATTCAGATAATTCTTTTTCAGACAAGAAAGGGTTCATTTCTGTCCTTGGACCTGGTGTCTGCTTATGGCCACCATGGTGTGAATGACGACTCAGTTGGAGCAAAAGGACACTACGCTACAATGACCAATGAAAACCCAACTTAATAAAGAAACATGGAAAAGCCCACCTTGACCCTGTATGATAAAAGTAAATTTCCCTTATTTATATTGAGACATACTATCAGGAGCTCTAAACCTGCAGCCAAAGCCATCTTAACTGTCACCTTTACCATGAAGTATTTATTATGATCCAAGCAAGATTCCTTTTCAATAGGTAATTAAATTAAACAGGATAAAGATATTTATGTTTTCTCACTTTTCTTTCTAAATATCTGGTGGGTGAGCTCATCAGCCACAAAAAAATTTTTAAATTAGATGTTGAAGTTAATTTCCACAATCATAATTGCTACTGTTGAATTGAAAAAACAATCATGTTAACACCTGTGACAACAAATGTAAACAAAAACAAAGCAAAGATATGTTCCATCTGTGAATTCCTAACTTACCTATAAGCTGTATTCCTCTTGGAGTTCATGGGGACAGCAAAGAGATTTCTACTATGACATGATATTGTCAATACCTGGGGGAGATGACAGCCCAACTTCAAAAATCAGAAGATGATGTGTGTGCCAAAACTCCTTGGGAAATCAAATTGCACTTTAGGCTGATTTCCATTTAGAGATCAAGCAAAGGCCTGTTTTACTGCTCCATACTATAATGTGGGTGTGTTTATGCTAAATCACTTTCAGAGAAACATTAGGTGGCTAATTTGTGACAGTGATATGTTTTCAGACTAACACATTCATAAGAACAGCAGAATAATGAGCTAATTTGTAAAGTACCAGATGGAATTTACCAAAAGCCTATGGCCTAAGCTATCATAATTGTCCTTTATCCTTCAAGAACACATTTCTAGTAATCTTGCTACCCACAGCTTTGCTTTTGGATAAACAAGGTGTAACGAATCTTCTTGTGAAGGTAAACCTCTAGTATGTGGATCTGCTTGTGATTGGGGGACCTGCTGTGCTACCCTTCAGTTTGTGTCACCATGGTCTGAATGATATCCCATAATGAGACATCACTAATACTAACTGTTCTCCAGGTCATGTCATTGTTTCTCTTGTGATGTGGTTTCATCAGTAGCTCACAGCATTGAGAAATACATTCACATTCATAGTTGGAGAGTCTCCTTCTCCCCCATGCAGCACACTCTGGCTCATTAAAATCAGTACTTAATTCTCAGCACTTTCGACGCTGTCTTTTCCATTTTGTCTTTCTTGTCTCAAACCCAGGTGTAACTTTATCCATCTTTTCAATGGTCTCACTCCCTTTAGTACCCCACAAAAGCTTGAGAGGGATAAGCATAAATCTCCAATTCAGTTTTCTCAGTCAAATCTCATCAGAGCCTCAAGTATAATATAGCTGATCTATGCTGCAGGTTAACAGAAGCGTTTCTAAAGAAAGCATGATCTGGTAGAAGCAGCAAAGGTTGTGGTATTATCAGGCAGATCTGACATCTCTTATTATCACATTATTTACTGTGGGTTCCTTTCTCAACTTTCCCTGAATCTTGATTTTTCCATCAGGAAAATAGCAATGATTCATACTTCTTAGATTGTTTGGGATTTAATGAGAGGGTACAGATTAAACACACATCACATGTAAGAACTCAGTGCATATTTGTCTTCCTTGGCCTCTTCAAATATTTGACATCTAACCTACTAACTCCAATAGTTGGAATGTTAAATTAGGGGAGGAGGAAAAGAGTAGTATAGAACGTGAAAGGCTGGATAATGTAAGCTTCCCAAGCAATTACAGACAGGAGGTGAGCGGGCAGGGTCAGCTGTATACACACCATGGTAGCTCTTGTATTATTAGACCTTCAGAAGGGTCCATAGATTAATTAAAATAAAGCAAATAACTGGAAAATGAGAGATGGGTGCAAATAAGCACCATAGAAAGAAAACTGCAAGTAGCTGTTGGGATATTGAATTTCACTGGCAACCAAAAACAAAAAGAAAACAAAACAACAACAAAAACAAAAAAATATGTACAGTGAGGTATTTAGCCTATCATAACAGTAAATTTTAAAAAAAGGTTAAAAATATCAGGTGATGGTGAGGGGATGGGGAACAGAGCCATACACACTTGGTGGGTGTACAGGCTGGGAATAATTTCTTAGGAGTAAAATGTAGCAGACTTCTGAAAATATAAAACACACATACCATTTGGTAAGAAATTCCACTTATAATAACCGATTAAAATATTGCTCATGTGAAAATACACACACACACACACATACACACTGCTATTCATTTTAGCATTTTTTGTAATTTTTAAAAATCCTGCTCTGTGTCTCTAATTATGGCTGAATTCCTGAGAAAATTCCAAATTTCTCTACCTCCCCAATGACTTCTAAGCCCCAAATGTATAATAGATCTGAAGATGCTTAAAAATGCACGCTGGCCAACAAATGGTCAAAATAGTATATTGTAAACAAAGATGATATTATATATTTATAAAATACACAAGTAATTTGTGGTTTTCAGAGGTAAAAATAAGTATAATTGGCAATCCAAAAGTTTCTTCTTTTTTTGTATTGATTTAAATTTCAAACATTTTATAAAATAATTGATTTTTATTCAACTTTTAAACACTTGTAAAACATATGTATATTGTTATTACACATGTTATTTCTCAAAACAACATAGTTACAGAACATTGAAACATCTCACCGAGCACAATTTTGCCTCATTTTACTCTTTACCCCCAACCCCCTCCCAGAATATACACGAAGTTTTACTTTGTTGCCACAGATTTCCAACATTTCAAAAACATAAGAAAGGCTGCCATCACAAGCCAGAACTAACCTCATTTATCCAAGGAATACAAAAATTCTCAAAGTTTCAATTGCCTTTTTCTACAGTTCTCAAGATCTGTTCTTCAACAAGAAACTAATTTTCCTCCAACGTGAGATGGAAAGAAAGGTGATGACGTCTTTCAAATACAGAGGCCGTGCTCCTGATATCATCAGCCCAGAGTGCCTCTGGGTCACTTTTCCCAGTGCTGGGGCTAAAATTGGCCTGTTCGTGACATCCTCCAGATCAAGGTGATGTGGTTCAGCACGTTAGTTAGCTGTCTGACCTCGGCTATGCCAGGGACTACATGCGACTAATGTACAGAAAATGGAAACTCAACAGATAGGTAGTCAGTCTGCCTGGGTAACTTTACTATAGGTAACTAAGCTCCAACATTTAAAAACAAAACAGTACCTTCTTTTCCAAGGAAAACCATACTATATAAGACTAAAGCTTTCTCCCTTCACATATACCAGTGAAGTAAGACTGTTACAGTATTCTGACAGATATGCTTAAGTAAAGCCTTTTATCAGGGTGAGTCTTAGATCAGCCGGTGTATACCCTGGAAATGTGTGTATGTAGCAATATAAATTGCTAGATATACATCAGATATATTGAGAATTATACTGTGGTTTCTTTCCTAATCCGATGGATGACTATCTAATCCCTCATCAAAAATATCTTGCTTTAGTTCCTTTTATTCCCTATGTGAAATTACACAGCTAAGTGTTTTTGTTTGAAAATGTTAATATGCAAGTTGGCAAAGGCCTCATCTTGCTCCTTGGCTGGTGTTTCCGAGATTATTTATCTAGCACTGAGGGACACCCAGTGTCGGAGCCTCTCCCTTTTCCTATTTATTAACAAGCTGCTGTAGTGCGGTGTTGAAACGGCTGATCATTCGGGTCATTAAAAATCAATCCAATGACCAAACAGTTCTGTACATTTTAGAAAAATGGCAAAAAGTACAGTATTAGATTGCTATTAACTTGCTCTGGGTTTTCTTTTCACAGCTGCCAGGAAAGTCATTTGGTGAAATTGATGAAACCAGCATGCCAAGGAGGAGAGAGGAAAGAGCAGAACAATGTAAACAGAGTGAGCTCAGAGGAGATGGCAATGCTTTTGCTGGGAATGAAGTGAGTTGTCACTGGGGGAGGCAAAAGAGGGTGGGTAGGAGGAGAAATCTTGCAATCGGTGAGCATACTGTAATTTGGGAAGCAGGAGGTTCAATGGCAGAATGAAAGCAATCAAAATGCAGAAACAATAGAGAACGCAGGAAGGGAAAGGAGGCAGTCTATCCATGTGCTTCTAACAGGCTGCCTGCTTCGTAACACTGCTGAATTAATCCAAGAGGCTTCCCTGCTACAAGAATAAAAAGCTGATTTGAGAATTTCAGTAAATAAAATTCAATTGCAGGGGATGGTAAGGAGGAGTGCCTAGATTCTTATAGGGTATTTCTCCAAGGACAATTTTAAAGGAAAATAAATATCTCTACTTTTGCTCAGTAAAACCAAGAATATGTAAAAATACACACATGCATTTTCTTATTTACTACAGCGGCCATATAAATTCTTTCCCTCTAAATAAAAGCTGTTTTCCCCTTACAGAATTGTTTTTTTCTCCCTAATATCGTTTGATGATTTCTTGATTAATCTAAAAAGAGTCTTGGTTTGTGGAACCAGAGAGTGCTGATAGAACGAATTTTAATGTGGGGTTTCTGCCACTGTGACACTATTTCTCATTTCTCCCAGTATCCTATTTAAAGTCATACTTAGCTCACACAGTTCATGCTTCTATAGAAAGGGGCAAGAAAAATGTATTTATTTTTTCTTATTTGTTATATATTAGTCTAGTAACATCTCAAGAATAGCAACCCCTTAAACACAAGGGATTTAAAAATAGCATTTAAAACATTATAAATAAAGCAAATGTTCCATGGAAGAGAGCATGTACTTCCCTGGGTATTGAACATAGAAAATGATACAGTGTAAGAACCACTGAACTGCACAGGAAGCCAACACTAATCTAAAGGGAGGTCCTGCTTGAGATAAGCTTTAAATTTCACTTACTGTAGGCTCCATATGCTACTTGACAGAAGCTCAGATGCAGACAGTCTTTAGTTGCAGCCCTGGGTTTATATGACAGCACTAGGCTTTTTGAATGAGAATGGCAGCCATTTTTCAAGACTGGCTCCCAGTGATCCCACCTTCTGATATTCTCATCGTTACATAGTTCTGTCCTTCTCCATTCTGGAGTTGATTATCAAGTTGAAATAACAACATGGTCACTTTTACAACCAGATATAAAATACTGAATGTGGCTTCTGTCTTGGGAGCTACCTCTCATCTTTAACTCTTGGGGACTCAAGTAGACCAAGAGAAACTGATGTCTGTCAACAATTACCTGAGTCACTGTGACAGCAGCTAAGATAGACATGATTGCAGCCCAACAGGTGAAAGATACTTGGCTAGAACTCTTAATTAGTATGGGGGAACCTGTGCCATTTACATAATGGAAGGTCATACATAGAGAGACACATTTTAAGGGTGAATAGGAAATAACTGAAAGATCACAGCAGTGCAGTTTCAAGGAAGGAGGTGTGAACATCATTAGTGCTGTTGTTCTCCAACATTCCCAGTCCAAGGCCTGTGGTGAGATTGTACTCCTTTGCCTCTTTGAAGTTGGACATGGTTGCCTTACTTTGACTAATCAAATATAAGCAGCCCTAGAAATGATAATTTGAATATTATTTTGATGTGCTGAATTAAAACAAAAAGAAAGAAGGAAGGACAGAAGGAAAGCAAGGAAATGAGAGAGGAAAAAGAAATGGAGAGAGGGAGAGAGTAATGGAGGGAGATGAGTAGAAATAATAGATTTTACTTTCAGGGGAAAAGAGTTAAGAACCATTGTATAATGTCAGTCTCTACTGCCACAATGGTTGGGAACTTTCAGACAGTATAATAGCCCATCAGTTATGTTCCAATAAAGAGTGGAACCTTCCTCTATCCTCCATCAGATTACAATGAGCAGAGCATGAGAGTGAAGTAAACTTCTCTTGCTTAAGCAACTGAGATTTTGGTTAGTTGTTACAACAGGACTGACAACCAAAATTAAAGTCTCTAAAAATTTAATCTGTGGAAAAAAGAAACTTTAGGTGAATGATCAGAATCAACTACAAAGGTAGAGGGGCCTGAAGAGAGTGGTGTTTCAGCCTAAGTTGTGGTGACTGGCCTGTAATCTCTCTCAGTCATACTCTGGAAAGATGAAAAGTTGTATGCAAGAACTAGAAAAGCTGTTTCCCCTAAATACCTAAATTTTGAGAACCCAAGAAGCAAAAATGTGGGGTTCCCTGAGAGAATAAGAAGGGAGAAGAAGGTATCCTCTTCCTCTGCAGGTGAATCATTCAGGGAACTACCCGAGGAGTGCAGAAAACTGACATGGTGGCTAGAACAGACTTGCTGGTGTCTGCTGTTAGGCAGGCAGGAGACCAGTGAACAAGGGCTAAGGTTACTGGTGGAGCAGAGGCCAGTGTGACAACCTGGGAAGATCCACATATTGTAATGCAAAGTGTGCATAAGAGTCTCAAAGAGTAAAACTGTGCTAAAGGTTATGGGAATCTCTGTGACTTATTCTTCAGGAAATGGGCACAAGCTGCTGAGATTGGAGAATTTTAATATCACCTAAATTATAATCATTGGCTTGGAGATTAAATGCCTAAAAACCTATTACTTTATTATTATTTATTCACTAGCATTGCTTTGTCTATTGTAATTAGCCATTTCATGTGTACAGTGTATCTATGGTATTATATGGTGCTACCTTGTTCAGGTCTCAAGTTAAGATTTTAAAATTCTTTTGGCAAGAGATTCATTTTAGCCTGGAATGATTTAATCTAGTCTCAATTACCACCTATTATCAGATACTATATAAATAACATTATAACATATTCATTGTTTTGAGATGTAGTGGCTAATAATTTAGTGTAAAAAGACATAAGAAACTAAAAGGAAGGTGTGATTCATTCTATTGAATTAACATTTAGCATCTTTTTCTTTTGGATGGATTCAAGTCTCAGACATACATTTAAATATACCTTCATGAAAAACTACATCAATAAGGGAAAAGGGGAGAAGAATGGAGATTTTGAGGAAAAATAAAATTAGGTCAGTAGGCTGGAGAGAATTCAAGTGTGACATTTTTATTTCAACATGAGAGAGACCTGGTAAAGGCACAAAGTCAGCAGACAAATACAGAAAAGGCAATGGTACCCTTCTATTTTCCCTTTCAACTCTCATCCTGATTGGTGGAAGAAAACAAGAACTGGACATATAATGTCTCATAGAAAGCAAAGAGAAAAAGGTCCTGTGGTCAGGACCTAGACCACAGACCTGGATGAGTTTAAAGAAAAAGCACATACATATGATAGTCAAATACTTCATGGATTGTTTCTGATCCATCAGGGTGGCTTTTTATGTCAGTTTAGTTCTCTGAGTCCACTTAGGCTACCATAACAAAAGGCACAAACTGAATGGCTTACACAACTCAAATGGCATTCTGCTTACAGTTCACAGTGCTGGGGACTCTGAGATCCTCGAGCCGTCAGATGCCTTGAGGCTTGTTGGGTGAAGGCTCTCTGTCTGGCTCACAGACTGCCACCTTTTCACTGATTCCTTATAGAGTAAAAGGAATCCCACTTCCTCAAAACATTATTTGCAGGATAAAGATTTCAGTGCATGAATTGGGGAGGGGACAAATATTCAGATTACAGAGCAGCTTTATCACACATGATGGCTGTTCTTTCCTCAAGCACCCTTCTCCTTTCTCTTACAGCACTCATCACAATCTGTCGGTCCACCTGTCAGTCTGTCTCTCCCTCTGTCCTTTTCATGAGGATAGGGTTCATTGTCATGATTGCTACTGTAAACCTCCTGTAGCATACGCACTGACTCGTACATAGTAACTGGTCCATAAATATTTGTAGATTGAACAAATTGGGGCAAGAATAGGAAAAATGTAAGATTCTTAAGCTTCATGTGTTAAAAGCCCAGTGCTCAAAACTGTCCTGATCGCTCCTTGGTCTACCTACTATTCTAACTTAAATGAAATCCTGCTGTGAATCGTAAACCAGTAGCCATTCTATTTTGTAAAACTTCATTGATATTTGGGGTTTTCAATCCACTTGGATAATATAACAGCCAAATATATCCACATCACTAAACCCAATCAGCCAGACTGTCATTCTCACTCTGATGCTATTTAGAATGTGCAATGAGCCACTGGAGTCTACTTCCTAAAAACTAATTTCCCTGGAGCTTTTTGCTCTATTATTTTATTAATGCCCCTGAGGTCAGAAACTATGATTTCTTTTCCTCTGAACAGCACAATGCCTCATTAAAACTTCTTATAAGCCTGGATATTTCTAAAGAAATGCAAGGAAATTTCAAGGATCGTGAAGGACTTCAATTTCAGCTATATTTAGCGCTTTGAGAGCAACAACAGCACAGTGAAGTTCATTAATAACCCCCAAAACAATTAATTCAATATGTATTTGATTACTTCATTGACATTTTTTGAGATTTAAGAGAAAAGGTTTGAGTACTCTTTTAAAAATGCATGTTTTCATATTGCTTTTACACATTTCAACCAAGTTGGACTATTATATTTTTACATGAATATGGGCAAGCCTGATAGTCCAATAATTCATTCCATATTTCCTGCTTGTGCCCAAGAAGAAAAAAAATAGAGATAATCCCTGATTCATTCAACAAATATTGACTGTCTTCATGTTCGAGAAACAATTATAGACTCTTGGGATACAGTGGTGAACTATGAACCAAGAGTTCACGGATAAAGCAAGGGAGACCAGGAATATGCAGGTTCTGGCTGAGTAACAAAATAGTAAGTCCCAGAGGGGTTGAAGGGCTAGGAGGAAAATAGTGTGACTGATTCAGAGCAGGAGAAGCAGTAGGCGAATCAGTGGGGTAATCGGAATCTCTCAGTACAAGGCTGTTATAAAGCTTTTCATCTTATTTTTAGGAAGAGCCAAAGTTATGGATGTTCAGGTAATTGAGTGACCTGATATAAACTGGGTGGCAGCAGCTTCACGGGGTTCCTTTGTAGAGCAAAGACTGCACCCTGCATCCCATATGGGACGTGCTGTAGGGATCTAGGTGGGAAACACGGGTGGCTGAGACCAAGCTGCAGCAATGAAGGTGGTGAGAAGCACACCAGACTTTGAAACACACCAGACTGGCTGGGTTGGGGACAGGATTGAATGTGTGTGTTTGTATGTGTGAAGGGGGCTAAAAACAATGAGAAGTGAAAGGTAAGCACAAAGGTTAGGCTGAGATGGAGAAGTCTCTAGAAGTGGGTTCTGTGTGTGTCAGGTTTCAAGTCCAGCAGTCCTCTTTATTGCAGCTTTACCTTCTGTGGTTCCAGTTATCCGTAATCAGCTATAATCTGGAGATATTAAAAAGAAAATTCTGGAAATAAAAACTTGTAAATTTGAAGTCATGTGCTATTTTGACTAGCATGATGAAATCTCACACTGTCTTGCCTATGTCAGGAATCACTTCTTTGTCTACAGTATTCACACTGTATCCATCATTTAAGTCACTCAGTTGCCATCTTGGTAATCAGATCATCTTTTGGAGTGTCATGGGCGGGTGTTCACCCTTACTTTATATAATGATGACTCTAGAGTAGAAGTTTAATGGTACTGGCAGTTTGGATGTGCCGTGTGGTATGTATACATACCATTCTGCAAAATGGAATGCAACCATTATATATCACAAACTATATATCGTTAAAAATAAGTCACAAACCACTTCCTTAAAGTAAAATACAAAAAGGACCCTGACTTAATAAGAAAAATTTTATGCAAGTTTGCTAAATTCTATAAAGAATCCATTTTTTTCATTCAAAGTATAAAGCATTAAAAAGAAATTCATTTCAGTTTTCTAGTCATACTTCAAACTGCAAAAGGTACAACCACAGTATATGGCAGGTGCTTAGTTAAAATGGAAGACATTAAATGTTTGTGTGTATGTATAGGAAAAAAATATGGTCTGTATTCTGGGGAAAGGTCCAGACTGATGACAGGAACTTCACAGAAAATGGCATACACACCAAAAAATATTGATTAAATGAGATACAGGAGATAAGCAGAAAGAGGACATTAGGGTATGTAGACTAAATTGGAGACATGTCAATGTCAGAGTTGTGGGGAGCTGAGGAACAAGCACCAAAAGAGGATGAGATATAATGACAAAAAAGAGAGGAGAAAGTGTAAGGGAAGAAACGCCCTGAAGCCCTACTGAGAAGACTGTTTTTTTCTCTGAGTATTATTGAGCAAAAATATGAAGACATTGCTTTATAATTGGTATTTAATTACAGGATTCATGTGCCAATAAACTTTTCTTGCTTAACATTTTACTTGGTTTGCATATGTTGGAGAGTTGAGTAATTAATGAGAGAGAAAAAAACAAGATGATAGAAATGACGAAATCTGCAAGATTAACTGATTTTGCATCTGTGAACCAAAATTAAGTTGCATTAAGACAGCCAATAATTATGTTAGGAATGCTATACAATCAAAAGTATCTTAATCATTGGCTCAATTTTTTAAAATAGTATATGATTTAAGAGTTCATATATTGAGAAAAAACATTTTACAATCTTATTTTTGCATCATATTTACATAACTTAAACTTATTTACAGCCAACTCTATAGTTTAAATAATTTCTGGCCTATTTCCTACTTGCTGGCATGGTGAAATTGACCTGATCATGGAGCACATTGATTTCAAAGAACACTCTCTACTTAGATTAGCCACATGGGAACAAGCCATTTTATTTTATTTTATTTTTTTTTTTGAACAAGCCATTTTAAAATGCAAATATACAGAGCCACAAAGAAGAATTTTTATGCTGGAGTAAACAACTTACTTTTGGAAAAAAAAAACTAGAACTGAATTTTATGCCAACTATAATATTCAAGCTTAGTGTTAGGATAGGAATTATGATTTTGTTTTGTCTTGGATTTTAAATAAAGCCCAAATCAAAGAGTTCTCACATAAGTATGGGAAAAGTGATTTTAAAAATAAGATAGAGCTATGTGGGCTACGTGCAGCACCGCTTCTATTATTGTACACCATCATAGCTCAGTCTTCATGCCCACAACTTCTGCAAAAACCTGCAGAGTCACACACAGCCCATTTCTCCCCCCACAATGTAGAAAATAATAGAAATTCTATCTATCCAATCAGATAAGATTATGTAGAATATCATATAACTGTAGAATATCATATCACATCAACAAGTTAACTCAGCCTGACTTACAATAGGTGAACATTTGAAAAGTGCTTGTTACTTGGAAGGTGTCGGGAGCAGCTGAGGCGCAGTCGAGCTAGAGGTCGGCAAACTCCTTGAGACCAGAGCAAGGCCTGTCCAGCAGGTGTCTGGCCTTGGTGTCCCTCCCTGTTAACTCCAGCACAGACAGCTCTAGAAGGTTTCACTTTCAGTGTTCTCAGCAAAACACTGAGACCTTGCACTTTTGACTCTGTCACACGCTGAGCCCCTTTTTACTGTGTATAAATAAAGACACAGACCACGCTGGGTTGTAGCTGCCTCTCCATCAGAGATACAAAGTCCCACCAGCCCCAGCTTTCCTTTCTGGTATGTGTCTAGTTTTTTTTTTTTTTTAATCTCCTGTCACCCCCTCTTAGGACCCCACTGGCTGTGTGCGTCTTGGTAGGAAGGGATTTATCTTTAAATCCATCTTCAGGCCACTGTGCTGATACAAATGACTTGAATTATTAATATTGAACATTCTCATTCTAGTCCTGTATTTTTTTTATCTGGAAATCATTAATATAAGTATATATGTTAGACCAGTATTATGAGTTTAGAAGTTATGAATCGACTCCATTGTTTCTTAGGTTGTATTAGATGAAATGAAACTGACCCCCAAGATGATTGAATTCTAGGGTCCTCATATACTATGAGCCTTTCATTTAAAGACAAAGCCTTAAATGGCCTCATAAACTTTAAGATTTCCTAGACATTCAATATCTCCCCATATTTTGATGAGCCTAGTGTAAATGAATCATAGGAACATAGATTAAATTCCCCATGCAGTACTCATTCCAGAAGACAACTAGGGAAAAGTATCTTGGCAAAGAGTCAAATATGCTTTGCTGAATCCTCAATATTTTCAGGATACAGTACCCAGTGTGTGCAGTCTCAGTCAGCACATTCAGCACAAGACAAGTGACCAAAATTACCCATACTTGCTTGGCTGTCACCAATCTTCTTATCACCTTGAATTTTGGGAAAGAGTGGCTCTTCATCGGTGTAGCTCACATTTTATTCTCTGTGAAATGGGACAATCTGACATTTTGATTTTACCAGGAGATTACTTTGAGTGTAATTCTAGTATGCTTTAAGTTGTTTTTACTACCATTCTTATACTCTTGATTAGCTACCTAGTTAAATAGAAGTGAGTTTATGACAAACAATCATCTTGCAGCAAAGTATAGGTAGTTTCTAATATACACAATAAGATATCACAGAAGTTCACAGAATGGTCTCCTGAAGTCTAGAATAAGTATATTTTCTACAAGCTTCCACAATCTAGCCTAAGAATAAGGCAAGCAATAAGACCCTTTAACTACCAATATAAGTGAAACATGTTTACAAGCATGCTGTTTTTTAAATAATAATTAAGGCTATATTTTATACTATGGTTTATATCTAGATTGTTCCACTAAAAGGATCATGCATTTGGAAGGTGCACGGATCATGGGGACACTGTGCTCATTGGTGCATTCAAACACTAGAGAGTTCAAGAGCCGAGTGTGCTGCTGGGGAGAGGACACAAGAGGCAGGTCACTGGGGCATGAGCTTAAAGGATGCAGCTCCTTTTCCAGTTCCTTGTTCCTCTCTCTTTTCTGGCTGCCATGAGATAAGCAGGTTTTTTGTGCCCACCCCTTGCACCAGGCCTTTTTTTTTTCCCCCTTATTGGAGCCACTTGACCATGGACTGAAACTTTGAAATCATGAGCCAACATAAAACCTCTCCTCCTTTAAATCGCAGGCAGAACATAATGGGTCTTGGCACAAGGAGAAAGTAATGAATTTCAATTTCAATTTCCATCAGCTTGATTCTTACTTCACTTTGTATACAAACTAATTATTTTTCTATTTTAAAGTTTTAAAGAATTTAGCGCAAGATGTTGGTGCTTCAGCACTTTCTTTCCATTTTGAAAATGACCCAAGTATTGACGTGGTCAAATGTATGATTCTTCAACTCATGAGAAATTATAACTGTGTGATAAATATAATGCAGCAATTTCCCAAATTGGCAACTTCACACTGAATTTAAGCACAGGGGTTACTTACAAAAATTTATTTCTAAGTTATCACGTTTGTCTCTTTGAAAATGCTGTGCTCCCAGTAGTCCTCTCCAATGAATACGTCACTGGCCTTGTTTGCTCAAGATTTACCCATGCAGATAAAAGTCAACAGCTAAAGTTAATCTCAAATTTAACACACTAACCAGTTTCAGATAGAAATGCAAAGTATGGATTCTACCACTGTTTCTTTTTTTGTGCTTTTTGCCACAAAATTGCTGCCATGGAAATTTTAATTCTGCTTTTTTCGTATTCTGTGAATTTCAAGAGCTAAAATTAATGTAGGGGAGAATAGATATGCATGTATTTCCTGACTAAGAAAATCAAGTGTTAACGTATCAGTGTGTTATTTAGACTTAATAATAAAGCATGATAATCTAAGATTATATGTGTTAAGTAATATTTTCATATAAGATCTTGTAGTTATATCATTTCCTTCTTTTAAATTTTCCATAAAATTTTACGTTCTCAAATGCTGAAGTGGTCTTCTTGTTATATATCAACATTATAACTAAAAACATAACCTCTAACATACCTAAAAGCCTCATTCTAGATAAGTAGGCATCAAATTTTACTTTACTTATAAGTAAATTAGGCAAGGGGGTACTGCTATGATCCATATACAAATAATGACAAGGATAGTGCCAGGAATTAATCTAGAGTCTGATAATACTTCATTAATTTACCTTCGTTATTTGTTGAATTCATATACTGAAATCTAAACACCTCACACTTGAAAATGTTACCCTATTGGGAAACAGAGTTGAGATACAATTAGTTAAAATGAGGTTATACTGGAATAGGTTAGGCTTCTAATCCAATATACCTCGTGTCCTTATATAAAGGACATCAAGTGAAGGAACAAATGTGTACAGAATCTCATAGAAAGGTTGCCACTATGATGTCACAAGCAAGAGAATTATGAGAAGGGAGGAATGGAGGGAGGGATGGAGGGATGGAAAAGTCTTGCTCATCGTTTCCTTTAGATGAAGAATGACCCTGCAAGACTCCTTAAACTTAGACTTTTCACTTCCACATGTATGGGACAATACATTTCAGTTGTACCGCTCAGTCTGTGGTATAGTAAACCCTAGAAAACTACTCGACTATGACACTGATTTCTCAATTTTCTGAATCCCAACTTCAACTCTATAATGCCAATGAAGTGCTCAGCACCAGGGAATGCCATTTTTCAAGTCCAACGCCTTAACCACTAGGCCATCACAGCTGCAGGAATGTCATTTTTATGGCAGTCAGATCATTCCACCTGTAGCTTCTGACCTTTGGCCACCTTTAGGTTCTGACGTCTGGCCATCTGTCTTTAAGTCTCTCTTTATTACTTTCTGATCTAGTCTTTTGCTAACAGTTCTGAAGATAGTACTTCTTATATCATTCCTTTGACAGTCAATTGCTGTATGTCATGCAAACAAAACCAAAAACAAACATACCAAAAGCCACCAGCTGTCATGAATAAGACTTTCTATGTCCCAGATACACAAATTCAGTGGGTAGGGAGAAGTAGTGAGTAGTGAGAAGTAGAGGCACAATCTTGTAAAGTGTTAAGAATATATAAGAAGCCCTCTTAAGCCCATTCTGCAGATTTAGGTAAATATTCTTTGGACAGTCATATATGAGCTTGAACACATGAAGGGATTAACTAGGCAAAGCTGGAAACTGAGATACCAGAGCCAAGAATGGGAAGCATTAGAGCAAAAAGGAACAATGAAGGCTCACAGACAAGAGGAAATAATGAAGGTTCATGGAAGTGTGACCATAACTGTATGCAGAATGCAAGGAAGGGTCTGGCAAGAAAGCGTAACAAGGGTGTGGTCTGGATGGCTTGTGAACGTCATGTTACAAGATCTAGACTTTGTTCTGAAAGCAACAGATAGTCACTGAAGTTTTAAGCAGTGAATCTATAAAACATAAAACTTTATGTACCTTGTAGAAGAAAATATACTCACTGTCATATGAGAAATAAATGACTGGAAGAGATCAAAGCAAAAGCAGAAGGTACGGTTAGGAGGTCGGTGCAACCTATGAGAAGAAGATGGAGGCTGAGCCAAAGGGAAGGTGTATGTGTATGGAAAATAGTGGGAAAATTTGGAGAGTACTACAAGTGAAACCACTGCCCCTTAACAACTGATTGGACAAGGGAGATAAAATTGAGAAATAAATTCAAAGTAATCTCCACGTTTCTGACATGCGAAACTTAGAGAAACACGGCGTTATTCATTAAGATAAAAACACAGGGGAGAAACAGGTGTATATAATGGAAAGGCACTGGAGGCAGGGAGGTAGTCTTGGTCCAGTGACTATGGAGATGGGCTGTAGATATATCTAGAATAAAAACTCAGGGCCCAGGAGATACAGATGAAAATCTGACAGATATTAATTAATAATATCCAGACTGGTTCTCAAGGCTTTCTGCATATCGGAATCATTAGAGGAGTTTCTGAAAACTGAAAGCACTCCAGTCTCACTCTTTAGTAGTTCAGATTCAGGTGACCAAGCTTAGAGAAAGGACTGCTGTGTTTTTCAGTGCTTTGCCAACGATCCTAATGCATGGCTACACTTAAGCACTCCTGGGATATGGAGTAAGAATAGAAAGGGCTAAGGACAAAATCCAGAGGCACATCGTCATTTCAGAGGTGGGCAAAGGATCAAGAACTTCAGAGACTGGCAAATTGCAAGCAGAAAGCCAGCAGCCTGTTGAAA
Source organism: Dolichotis patagonum (assembly GCA_004027295.1). Taxonomy (NCBI): domain Eukaryota; kingdom Metazoa; phylum Chordata; class Mammalia; order Rodentia; family Caviidae; genus Dolichotis; species Dolichotis patagonum. The sequence continues at coordinate 43,888 of PVJX010008696.1, forward strand.
AGCAGAGACTCTTCAAATTTCATCAAATATGGAAGAGAAAAGAGAAAAACAAAGACTAAACTACATCCACTGTGCTTAGCACTAAAAATATCTTGTTGGGGAAAAATGTAAAATTTGAGATCAAAGTATTAATCTTCTCAATGAGAGGAGAGGAAGGCAATAGTAAAACAATAGACAAAGGAACAGAGGAGGGCCTCTGAGCACTGATTTCTGGCTTGACTTTCTGTCTTCCTTCCTTTTTTTTTTTTTAAGGGAGGATGGCACTGGGGAACACATTCAGGGCTTTCACACTGAGTGACATCCTTAGCAATTTCTTGCAATGTATTTTTGAACAGGTTCTCACAAAGTTGTCCAGGCTGGGCTTGAACCTGCATTCCTCCTGCTCCAGCCTCCCAGAGTGCTGGGATTAACTGTGTGCACCAGCAGGCCCCAGAAAATGGTGAGATTAAGGCACAGGTACAGATTTCTGTATCAAAACAGAAAAAGGATGGAAACTTCCACATGAGATAGTGGTGGCGAGTCTATGTTACATGTGCCACAGTAGACCGTATCACTAAAGGCTTTAATAGGTTTGTCCTCACGGCCATAGAGGGAAGGGGTTTAAAGCAGGAGAAGTGGACATAAGGCTGACTGGAGAAACAAATGGAGCTTTTGATTAACAGAGCAGTTTCCTCCAACTGGAAATAAAGATTACGAACTTCCTGTGCCACAGATGTATGTAGTTGACTTCCTCTGAACATTTTATGGATAAAATGTGGGATCATAAGATCTTTGATCATCAGCATCAATCCTGTATGTTCAACAGATTAATAAGGAGGGGTTTAGCAAGAGAGTTAAATGCTGAGCCTACTGGATCATTCCTGTGGTAAGAAGAGAGAAAGGAATCATTGTTGAGAGTGGTAAAGTTCTAACACTGGTTGCAGCGTTTCTGGCTAAAGACCAGGATCAGAGTGCGGTCAAGGAGGTAAGTAGTAAAAACAGAACCAAAATCAAGGACAATGGATTTTACAAAATTTAAAAGAGAATAAGTCTAGTTCTCACTCTTGGTTATACATTAGGATCACCCAGGAGGTATTTCAGTGCACAGATCAGGATGAAATGAAGATCTCTGCAGACAAAATCAAAGTACACATGTATTTAAAAGAACAAAGTTTGATAACCACAGAACTAAGTTATTGGCTGTGTAGTCTAACTGGATTCTGAAGTCACTCAAAATGAGGAATTATTGAAATACTTTTGGTTTTAAGATTTTTTTTTTACTCAGGTAATCACTAAGAGAAGGAAAACAGACATCAGGGAGCACTAACAAAGAGTTTACAAAGCTCTTAAATATTTTGTCGTTCATTATTAAGGAGTAAGTGATAACAAGTTAGTAATGTCCCATTTCTTCTTCATAAGAACCTAGGGAAATAGATACGCTCATTTTGTTATCTTTCTCCCAAAATTTAGAGTTCAAATACACCCTCATTTTCTTTCTTTGTAAATGTTCTAACAGTCAGGTTATTTGACTCAATTTCATAATCACATTTCAAGTTGCTGTATTGGATTTAGTTTTTTAGACAGCTTGCCTTTGCTAGTCTTTCAGTAACCACATAAACTCAGAAATTGGGGGATTGATTGGATTGCTTCCAGAGGTTGTACATTAACAATACCATTTGCTTGCCAAATAAAATCTCAAAATTAACAGAAATATTCAATGTTTCCTAGAGTGAGCAACTTTAGGCCACAAGAATAGGAAGTCAGTTGAGTTTCTCCTGTTACCATGGTGACCTCAGCATCCCTGAATGGTAAGTTTTAATAAGAATTGACCCAGGTAAAATCTCTGAATTTAATCAGAAAGGAAGCCAGAAACCCCCGGTAAATGATGCTTTCAGCATATGAAAGAAGTAAAACAATGCTTGGATGTTTCTTGGCACAGCGGCCAACTCCTAGCAATGTCTTACTGGTTAAATATGAGGGAGATTTCTCTCCCTCTACTTGTCTTCTGCAGCAACAGAGCTCAGGTTTTTCCTGAGAAGTCCAGGGTCACAGAAGACATGGGTATAAACAAAAGCATTCATAACACTGTGCATGGAAGGAATTGGCTTTTAATTTATCCAGAGTTCCATAGTGCTCAGGTCTAAATCATTTTACTTGTTTTTTAATTTCTTTACCTAATCAACTGGGAAAGAACAGACATGTTGATAAATCCAGATGTATAATAGTGGAAGGCAAATTTTCAAAATTTTCTATGCCAAATAGATTTGGCAAATCTGAGACTGGACTCCAGTAATTAACAATTATGGACTTTCTAAATTTAGCTCCATTCCTATTATCACCAAAGCTCTTTGGTCTTCCTGTCCAGCTTTTCATTCTTTATCTTTCTGATAGCGATGCAAGATAAAAAGTCTTTTTTGGCCTTGCATTAACATGTCCGGGATGCCAAGATGCCCCTGACCATGAGACAGCATCAATTTGTTTACTGTTTTTTAGGAAAAAAGAACACTATCAGAAAAACTAAAATAATAAAGGGAAGCCTCAACATTATCAAAATACAGAAGTTCCTTCCTCACATCCTCATTTAGAATACTTTCTTCTGCTCCAAAATTTTCTGTTCTTCTCATATAATGCTTCCTGTGGTGCTTTTAATGTTCTAAACTGCGTTCTCCAGTACCAAGAACTGTGTCTTGCAGATGAGCCATACTTCTTCTTCTTGTCAATGCAGTAGCTTGTACTGTTTTCACAGTAACATTAATCATGGTGACCACATTAGTCACCACGATTCTTTCCATTGTGTTACAGGCAGCTGAGCCAGTTAGAAATATTATAGGCAGTCAGACAGGGCTAGGCCCGCGAAGAAGCTGGCACAGAGGACCAGATGTCTGAAGACCTTAGAGGAGACCCACACCTCTTGCTGCAGGCCAGATCTCAAAAAAGAAGACCCACACCTCTTGCTGTGGGCTAGATCTCAAAACAAATGCAAGCACATCCTTAAGTACAATCCTTAGGGATTAAATCTGGATCTATGCCCACTTTGCAAATTCCCATTTTCCTCACCTTTGAGCCATCTAGTCTCACGATTTAGCCCTATAAAAGTCCCTGGAAAACACAGAGTCTTTGGCAACTCATTTGGGACCCCTTCTGTCTCTCTCCAGACAGGAGCTTTCTCTCAATAAAAATATTCTACTCTTCACCTCTGTTGTTCCTAAAATTCATTCTTTGATTTTAGAGAACACGAACTTGCGGACATAGTAGGTCGGGAGTTTCATTCTCCTATATCAATTGTATCTATAAATTCTTACAAAAAAATAGAAAAACAAAAGTTCTTTGCTCAAATTAATCTGTTTTTCTTTCTTTTTAGCCTTTCATTTCCCTTTCATATCCTTAAAACTTCCTGAGAGGGGAGTGTGATGCTGTGAATACATTGACATATGGTGGCAAAAATGTAGTCACATTCAGTTTAATATGCAACAAATGAAAAATATTCAAGCTGATTGATACATACAGGAATTATTGGCCCCTGACTTCTGATCCAAATATCATGACATTTAATTTGTCTTAGTGTTAGAAATTATTTCTTCTAACTTTGTCACTACATGATATTTGCTTCATTTTGACTTCCACTTTTTCATTATTTTAAGGATAAAATTCCTCACATCTTTTAAATCCTTGCCATATGATTTGTGTCTCTTTAAGTTATATTTACTGCATTTGAACTTTTTAAAAAGTCAACCTGTAACATTTGTAGACATAATGTAGACATTTATGACTATTAGTGCTGTTTATTTGTCTTAGTTATAAATATGAAGTGACTAGTTTAGTCATACTAATCTTTTCTCTCTTTAATACTCTTCCTATTGCTTAAATTTATTGATTGGAATTATATATATTAGCTGATGCAGAAATTCTAAGATCATCACCATCACCTTATTTGCAATATTAATCAATAATTATTGCTATGGCTTTGTGTAAATATCTCCCTCCTGAGGCCATAGGTGGGGCTTTTTCAGAGGTGACTGGATCTAGAGTGTGACTCTGGAATTGAATCACGGTGGTGCAGTGCTAGACTCAAGGACACTAGGATTAAGGGTGTGAGTGCTATTCATCCTAAGTAATCTGAATAAGATAAAAGAGGCAAAAAAAAAAAAATACTGTAAAAGTCCCTTATTGCTTTGCTACCTTCTGTCCACCATGAACAGTTCTCTGCAAAGCCACCCTGCCTTGGAGATAGCCAATTATGGACTGAAACCTCTACAAACTGAGTTAAAAGCACTCCTTTCCTCCCTTAACTTGTCAGTATTGGGTTTTGTCTCAGTAACAAGAAAAGTAACGAAGGCAATTATTAAACTGCATAAAAAGAAGGATGTTTGTAATTTTAATTAAGGTTATGTATCAGTTGAGCAGTATATAATATTTCTAATCATAGGAGCCCTCTAACTGCAGTTTACTTTCACTGGAAACAGATGGGAAATTCCAAGAAATGAGAAGTGTGAGAGGGGAGAGTCTCCATTCTTAAAACACGGATGCCTTAAAGGTAAGAACCTGAGGGAGGCCTCCAGGAAGACAAATGTGGATGTGACAAACAGCTGGTGAGGAATAAAGAATCTCTACCCTGCAAATAAAAACAGTGAATTCCTTCAATGGCAGAAATGAGATTGAAAGATGAACCCGAGCTCCAATTGAACACATAACCAATTCCTTAATTTCAGCCTTGGGACTGAGACAATGAGCCAATAATCCCCCAGGCGTGCCATTTTGGATTTCTGACCTAAAGAACTGTCAGTTTGAGGAAAAGAAAGGATGTTATTTAAAGTTGCTAAATTTATAGCACACTATACAGCAACAGAAAACAAAAGCAAGATTATCCAGAGAATTTATTGCCATATCGTCATACCTTTAGATAAAAACCAGCGAAGATCTTATACCACTCAAACCAATTTGACAATTTTCATTGAACTAGAGCTTGATTTAAATTCTAGTTGGAAAACAAAGGCTTTTTGCTTTTCTTCGTCTTTTTTGTTTTGTTTTTTGAGAACAGCCTCTTTAAAAAATATCAGTGGATTGCTATATTATTCATGGATTCCTCACAGCATTCCAAACTAAAGCTCATGTTCTTATTAGTGTTTGTTAATGTATTAAAGATATATTTGTTGACTTTCATAAAGTGACAGTTGGCTTTTGAAACATAAAATGAAGTTGCTGTACCTCAAATATTTAAGTTTAAATCAGAGAGTTAGATGGTTCAAACAAGATGTTAATATGGAGTCATAGTGATCATTATTTTACAATCTAGTTATGCCCATTAAAATATCAAATTGTACACCTTAAATATATGGGATCTCTATGTGTGATAAGTTATACTCCAGTAAAGCTGAAAAATTGTACTGTATAGTAAAAAATATATAGAACCATACCTTTCTTTTTTCAGTGGTAATTGTTTTGCTGAACATAGGAGTAGCTCTTCTTAATTTGGAGTGTCTAATACCTGATTTTCATTAAGCTAACTGCAAGCCTGTAGTTTGCAAAAATATAGACACAAAACTTTTTAATAAAAATTTATAAGTTAAAATAAAAGTACTATAGAAAACATTGTCTAATGGTACAGCATTATTTTGTTTAGTTTTCAGTTGTAGAAAATATATTAAGATTCAAATCATGTCACAAGTTATTTGCAGCATGAGAATAGTCAATATTTTGATTAAATAAATTAAGGTAATAACTTTAATGAGTAGTGAGCTAAAATACTAAAATGCACTGATGAATAGAGGCATTTTAAGACCTTGGAAATACACATGCTTCTATTGCTTAACATGTATCAAAAACACATTTGATCTTTAATCTGTATTTGAAGAATTTTTTCTGTTAAATATACTCACATTTTGCCCTTCTTAGTTTGGCAATTCCCATATAATAATGTTTCTATTTCTTTTGAAAAATAGACTAATAGTCCCATAAGGAAGTCTATATTTTGCACATTTAATTTTTCATCCTTCCTTTATTCAGGCCCTAGAGATTATTCTACTCTACAATCATATTCAGGCAGTAAGAACTCAGTTATATGCCAGCTTTTCCAATAGTACTTTGAGTTTTCCAAGATAAAATGGCCTTGACTTACTCAATGTAAACAAGTATGGATCTTTCAAGCTAATGGTGATGAGCTTAATGATGTAAACTACATTCCAGTCACAAATACCCTGGACTACCGGGAGATATACATATATGTATTTTACAGAAAAATCACTATGCCTGTAACACTAACAACTTATTGCTGTTTAAAGGAGAAAAGAGAAAATAATAGATGTGCATTCAGTTCTAGGATTTATTTTGGCTTTTTTAAATGTAGGAACATATTCTGTTTATTGTCATAAACATGTCATATTTTATTATCTAAAGATAAAATTTTATGTAAACAATATGCTGTCATTTTTAATTGCATTGTGTATTAACTATGCCCCCATAGCCCTTATTTATCAGATGGTATCAATGAATTCACTATTAGGAGAAAAGTTTAGGATTTTGACTGAGTACCACCACTATGAAATCAGATTTTTATATGAAACCAGGAGACTTTTCATAAAATATTTTTGTCTATACAAACCATGAGACGTGCTCAGCAGCCTTTGGTTAATTTCTGAACATGAAATTACCACGGCACTGCTTGTCTCTAAGTCAATGGTGAATGATGGCGGTGGAAATGCATATACTTTCCAGGATGGAGGGGAGCAATATGCATATACTCAGACACCTGCCCCCTCTTGGCTACCCGCCCTGCTCCCACATCCATAATCTATCTTCCAACAAGAAACAGCTTAGTTCTTTGTCCTAAAAGACCTTGTTTCTCAAGGAGTCATTCTTCAGTAGTATAAAACAGAGCCTTTTATCTCTACTGTTTATTTATCTAAATGAGAACAAAAATTTAAAATTGCTGCTTCGGTATCCACACAAATTATGTTAGTGAGATCTTCAAGACAACTTCTTTACAGCTTTATAAAACTGAAGAGAAGGCTGTTTGTCACACACATGTATGACAAGGCATACAAAAGCAGGAAAGGTCCAGCAAATGACACAACAGAGAGTCAGGAAGGGCAGTGCCATGCTCCACTATGAGGCCTGGGATTACTATTAGTCTTGTCGCCCACGCTTCAGTGGTCCTCTGTGTCCAGAGGTGTCATTGGGACTTTCTGTAATAGCTGAGATGTTGTATACCCAAGCTGCCCCACTCAGTAGCTACTGCTAGATATTTACATTTACATTTAATAGAATGAACATTTTTTATCTTTTGTATGTGGCCAGTTGCTACCAATTTAGATAGAGAATGAGACTCCTTTTAAATGCAGCTTTAGCCCCTATAATTTATTGGGCTCTAACCTTGAGCTATCAAGTATATCTTATTTTTCCCCACAAGCATTTATTGAAGATCTACTTGGTATCAGGCACTGCACTATTTATCTAAGACAGGTAAGATCCATATGCTTTGAAACGCTCAGGTTAAGGTGGGAAATATAAAAGCCAGAAATAAATAAATCTATGATTTTATGATGTAGTGTATAGGGAAGGATGCAGGAAGGGGTGATTATTCTTTGAAAAGGTAGTTAGGCAAAATGTTTCTGGAAGAAGAAGAGTGATGGAATCTTAATCTTCCGGTACTCCAGAGTATGACCTTATTTGGAAATAGGGTTTTTACAGATGTAGTGATTAAAATGAGCTCATATGAAGAAAGGGGGGGGATGAGTCTTCTTCCAGTGGGGACTGTGTCCTTATTTTTAAAAAGAAATTTAGCCACAGGGACAAATGTGGAGCAAAGATGAAGTGAAAACAAGGAGAATGCCATCTATAAGCCAGGCAAGGGTCCTAGGACCAGATCCGTTACCCCAGAGTCTGAAGCAAGCAACCCCAACACCTTGACCTTAGACTTCTAGAGTCCAGGACTGATAGAAAATAAATTCTCCTGACTAAGCCGTGCATTTGGTATATTTTTATGGCACCCTAACCAATTAGTGTAAGTAGACACTCGGGAGAAAGCCATGTGCATCATGCGTGCCATTTAATCTGCAGAGCTACGTCATGGGTCAGGCATCGGCTCCACTCAGCAGACCAGACTACTGAGTGAGAAAATATTATGTAGTTTGTCTAAAAAAATTTTAATTTTATATGGCAAGTCAGGGCACAAATCTGAGCTGGGGTCATTCCTAAGTCTGAATTTTGTTTTAATAGTGCTCTTTGGTTTGACTTATATTTTCCTAAATTTAGCTGTATGTGTGTCAGCAACAGTGATTAAATTCACATGTAAATAAATTAGATGATGTAAGTCTGGCTCTACTAAAGAATTTCTTTTAAAATTTAACATCTAGCAGATATATCTTATTTGGTTTTGGAGAGTATTTTATCTCACTATTTCTATATCTTAGCTCTTGGAGTATGGAGATACATATACATGTCCCTATATATCTGTATATAATACATAGGGTATTTTACATTGTAGATTAATTTTAAAGTGTTAACACAAAATATGCAGTGTATTCGCCTAGCCTTTCCTCTGACTGCCTTTGCTTTCTTTCATGTGTACATTTGACACTCACATTATCTTGCTTCAGCAGACATCTACTTATTCAGTTATTTTCTACAAAGACATACAATTCCCTACTAATGAAAGAATGTACACATTTATAGAACTTTGTCTTTGTGAAGAGAGTATCAATATTCTCTTTTCTTAAGAAAATGGGAAGTTGTCTTCTAAAAATGTGAGCCCAGCACCTGCCTTCCTGGAATAAGGGTGGCAGAAAACTCATGAAAAAATGGCCAGGGGTTTTGTTTGCGCAACTCGTGAAAAGAAACTACTTCAGTGGTCAGAAATGACTCCCCAAATGAGAAAACGTTTTGTAGAAATGTTCTAAATATGGCCTGATTTTAATCAAGCAATGCCATCTGTTCAATGAGTGGCAAGGTCACAACTTTTATAATAGGAACAGTGTCCAGTGCCAGAAATGAACATGAGGGAATCCAACTGCTGCCTACACTAAACATTCCTTCCCATGCTGTAGGAAGCATGCATAGATGCTCCTTGATTTTACCTGCTCCTTGATTAAAGCCATCACAAGTTGAAAATACCTTAGGTGAAAAATGCCTCCCAAAAGTCATAGTTTAGCAATGCAACACAATGCAGCACTGGCTGTTTTCTCTCATGAGTGCAGGGCTCACTGTAGCTCATGGTAACTGTAGCTCACTGCTGCTGCAGCTGCCCGGTGAGACAGCATCACATGGCATATAGCTACCCTGGCAAGGGATCAAGGTTCAAAAGTCAAAGTTCACTACCAAGAGCAAACTGCTGTCAAATCAAAAACATGTTGGCTATTACCTACTTATCACCTGTATGACTTGTCGTAGGAGACACACTAATTGGCCTGGTCCCACTACAGTTGAGTTGTGTGTCCTTAGCTGAGTTATTTAACCATTGAAACTTAGTTTCATTTCTAGGAAATGAAGCTAAAAATGTCTATGTCACCTGTTTCTTGTAAGGATAAAAGGAGGTCACACTTGTGGGCATTTTGTAAACTGTAAAGTAAAATGCAAACAAAAAGGAGGCTTTTGCTAGCTGCAAGTCATAGTTTCTAGAATAAAATATTCTTAAAGTTGCTTTTCAGCACTTACTTTCTACCAAGTCATTTCTACTTTACTTGTATTACTTGTTTTATCTCATGAGGACACTATCAATCTTGTATTCTTACTTTTAAAGTTGTTTTGCTTTGTTGTCTTTTTGAGACAGGGTTCTACTATGCAGTTCAGGTTATCCTTGAAATCATTTTATAGCTCAGGCTGGCCTCGAACGTACAGTGATTCTCCTGCCTTAGCCTCCCAAGAGCTGGGATTACAGGCATATACACTACCAAGCTGGTCTTGTAATATTACTTTTACAGAACAGGAAACTCACCCTCAACCTGCTTCTATGAGTTCCTAAATGATCTAGTTAGTCAGCACCAGAGAATGGATTAAACTCTTGCATACCTTACCCCAGAACCTATATCCTTAAAACTTGCTCTTCCACCAACTTCCTTAGAAAATAAAAGAACCTAACAAATAGTAGTTTGTTTGTTTTACTATATAACTGGGATAAGTGTTTTGCTCTTGTTGGTGGAGAAAAAAAATTAAGATTCAGTACTAATTTTTAAACTTATGAAAAAACTAATAAAATTTTATACTATGTACTATATCTATCTGTAAGAGTAAAATTAGAAGTTAAGTTGAAAGCTATACTATTATTTTATTTAATATTAAACATTTTAAAACACTATTCTAAGGATATGCTTTTACATATGGCAAGTCACCATAGTAATAGCAGACGTATCAGTATTAATTATTTAGCCATATTTTTTCAGAATTTTCCACTAGTCTTTGCATGCAGACATGGAAACCAATAAAATGATCCTGTCCCTTAATTTAATGTCTTTACTCATGACAACTACATGTCATACCAGAATAGAGATCTGAGTGTGTAGAAAGGATAAAAAAGGAGATGAAAATAAATTAAAATGATTTGAGAAGGAACTAGATATAAACAGTTTTTACCTTTCTAGCAATGATTAAGATATTTATTTGGAAGTGATTTGTTATAGTAAGAAGAAAAAAAACCCTGTCAGTCCACATTAGATAGGACTTAATAAAATCATCTTTGTAAAAGCAGTGTCAAAATGCTGGTATTTTAAAGCTGCTTCAGGTAGAAGTAAGTATTTGTGTAGATCTGGACCTTGGTCTCTCAAGCTTTCAAAAGGAAGGAAAAAAAAAGGGGATTTGCTGACTGAGAAAGTTTGCATATGACACTGGATTCTACTACCATTTCATACAAAACTGAAAGTGATTCATCATACATGCTCCATAAACGGCTGAATGAGTACACCCAGATGCTTGAGAATGATGAATTCCTGGAAGGCACCTTCCTGAGAAACATACAGAACTAAACATGTGGGCAACAGGCCCTGCCACCCCCTGCCCGCCTCTCAACCCCGCCACATCTTTCTTCTTAGACCTTCGAAGATCTATATAACCATAGATTTTTTTTGCTTGTTTGTTTAAGAAATATAAAATAAAAGTACAGAGTGGATAAAAAGAGGGAATAATAGTAGATTGGCAACAGGGTGTAGTAGTTTATATCAAAGATTTTATAAGATATTTTCTTGGAAAAAAGTGACGCAAACTGATACATCCTGAAGTTCCTGGTTTTGTATCTTTTACAGCTTCAGTCAGTTTGGTACATGGCCTTTCACAGGTGCTGAGTTACAGACTTCTGACTGGTCCGTGAAATTAAAATATCTTTTGTAAGTGCTACATGCTACATAGCAGAATTTTTGTTCTTAGTTTCATTTTGTTTTCCTTTATTTGAATCTGGGACAAGAAATACTCCTGTTGAACTCTTATCACCGAGAAAGTTGTGTTTTGTTTTGTTTTGTTTTGTTTTGTTTTGTTGGTATCGGGGATCAATACCTAGCACTTTCCAGGCAGGTACTTACACCACTGAGCTAAATCCCCAGCCCTTAGAAGCTTTTGTAGTGTAGTATATTCATCCCAAATTTTTCTATGCACATTATTCAGTGATTGATTTTTTAAAAACAGTTTACAAGTTATCAAATTATTAAACTCTGATCTGTAATAACATTTCAGTGACTGCTTTATCACCTATGGATAGAAAAAATTCCTTCTGAAATATATTTAGGATTCTTTCCTTTTTTCCTTCTACTATAAATAATACTGTGATGAATACCATTTTAACATAATTTATATAAATATGCTCTAAAGCTAATCATAGGCACAGAAAAGCCTTGTGTTTTGGAAAAGTAACTCGTGTTTAATAAGGTGGTTCTCGGTGTGACAATTTGGTGACGGGTTGGCTTGAGATGGGAAACACGAATGGGAAGCCAACAACCTGAACTCAAACAGTGCTGACACAGGCTACAAAATAGTCACTGAAATGTTATTACAGATCAGAGTTTGATTACTTGAAATTTATCAATGTTTTAAGGAACCAATCTACTGAGTAATGTGCATAGAACACAAATGAAGGAGAGGGGAAAGGTACGTAGGTAATGGAATTCTCAGGCTGTGGAGACCTATTCCAATGAAAAGGAGGAGAGAGAAGTCAAGGGTGACTCGAAGGCTTGTAGCTTGCACAACTGGGGAGTAGATAATGAGATCTAAATTGAACATGCTGAGTGCAAGGGACCTTCAGGGCATCCTGAAAGCAATGGCCCATGAGCAAGGCAAAGTAGAGCCACACAGAATCCTAAGACAGTAGCCAGTGTTAGGCTGCACATGCAAGACAAAAAGCAAAAGCTTCCTTTATTCCATAACACCTGCTTTACTGTCTTGTCCCTTTCTGCTCACTCTCATTACCTGCCTAAATTTTAAGCATACTGGGGAGCAGGATGTAGTAGGGAATTCTTTATTCTCAGAGTGTTGGTTGTTGTTCAAAGGCTGTTTTTGATATAACAGCTTTCTTATTACACAGAAGCCTTCCAATTCTAATCAAGAGATTTTTGCCTTAAATTAATTCAAAAATTTGTCTCCTGTTTGTGACAGAGAAGTTTTTTCAGATCATTTCATGAACATTAGAGGAATGCTTTTGTGCTATAATAGCTGGACTGGAGCACACAGTCCTTTGAGGCAATCCCTGGGTAGAGACACAGACTGGCTTCCCTTGGGACTGAGCCAAAACCCCGATGACTCACAGCACTGGACACATCACTTGACAGCTTTTCCTAGCAGCTTGTCCTTCTCTTGCCTTCTTCAGTCACCTTCAGCTCCATAAATCCTACCCCAGAAGTATGCATGTAACTCAATCTCATTCTTCTTTTAGGAATCATATTTTCACCTCATCTACTGAAAGGAAATACTTGGGAGTGCCTCCATTTCAATATTCATCTCTAAAAGTTTATTTTAAGGCTATCATTATTTTTCAATTAAATGGTGCAGAATTACAGAAATTCTGTAATTCTCTTTTATTTCCTCTTGTGTAGTCTCCATGCTCTTCCATACTCATAGACTTAGAGAAAATTGTTCCTATAAAATGCTACTGATAAGTTATTTTTATGTTTTAGAGTTTTTTAAGGATAAATCTAATTTGAAACTACTTGTTTTTCTGGTTCAGTTTCTTTAGTCTGGAAGGTTAAAATGACTTTCTTCAGCTTCCCAATTTATTTTAGAAAGCCATTGTAACAGTGACAGAAAAAATCTAACCAAGAGAGCACACAACAAATCTGATCTAATTTAGTTTTTACTTTTAGCTGAAAGCTGTTTATTCCATGCTTGGTGTCAATTCTAAAAAAAATATTAAAAATTTCATTGAGCCATAATGGAGATAAAGTAAAGGGGCATAGTTTTAAGGCATACAATTTGACGTGTTTCAACATATTCACATAGCAGTGAAAACATCACAGGTAGTGGTGTGATGAACACATCCCTTACTGTCAATTTAATTTCTCTGTGTTCTTCAAAATCCCAACGCCAGTTTCTTTTTCTTTATGCAGGAACCCTTTTAAGGTTCAACATATCCCTGAAGGAAGACTCAGCATTGTTAAAGCATTAAATCCTTGATTATTTTCCATAAAGTCCGCTTTATTTTAATGTGAATTATAACAGGAATCTTAAAACTATTAGAAAAAAAAAACTATAAAGGAAAAGCAACAACTTTTAGCTGGAAATGGTGGCACATGATTGGGATTGTTGTACTCTAAAAGGCTGAGGCACGAGGATCACAATTTTAAGTCCTGTCTGGACAGCTTAGTGACTTAGTGAGATTCTATCCCCCAAAAAACGTTTTTGAAGGCCTGGGAATGAAGCTCCGTGTGGAGGCCCTAGGTTCAATTCCAGTATCAGAACACTCCTCCAAAAAAAAAAAAAAAAATCCTCACAACAGCTTTAAAACAAATCCTTTAAAATGAACTGTTAATGAATAAGAAAATAAGAAAAACATGGCCAAGGGAATATAAAAGTAGACAAAGTCCATTGTCAGTGATGGTTCTTCCCACTAAAATAGCTGAAAAGCAAAGTAAAATATAAGTAATAATCAAAGAAATTATCATTAAAATATCATATTTTTATAGATAGTAGATAGATAGTTAGACAGATAGATATTCAGTATTTTGGACAAAGATTCAAATGATAGTACAATTCCCAGAACCAGAGTGAGTTTTAGAAAGTAGCATATAAGATATTGTTGGAAAAAAGTTATATGAACTTCTGTGTAACTACTGCAATATTAGATGTATATTATTTTTGACCTAGCAACTTGTCATTTAGAAATTAACACTAAAGAAATAATTAAAAGGAGAAAAAAATCACAGCATGTTTGGAGAAATATGAAAGTGAGTCGTTAGTAAAGTGATTAAATTGGTTCATCTGTATCAGACTCTCCAGAGGCTCTTAAGATGAGCAGGGGGAGTGGAGCTGCTTGGATGAGGTAGAAAGTGAAACAGAAAAATAATATATCCAGAATAATTTCTTTTCTCTCATATAGAAAACTACCTCTATCGTGTTTTTTGAGTATATAGAAAGAACTTAGGAAAGAAGTATTTTACACTTTACATAATTTCCCTTTGGGGATAGGAGTACAGCTGTAACAATGCTCACTTTATATTTAATTTACTGAGGCAATATTATGATTATAACTTAAAATATTGTCATTTTAATAAATAACAGTATGAGTTTATTCTAATTGAGTCTATACAGTTCCCCACATATTTTTTTTAACATATTCACTAAGAAAAACTGCCAAAAAGAATTCACCGTAATATATGAGAGTCATTCTATACATGTTCATTTTTCTAATCTTTTTTCTATTGATCATTCCTAACTGCATAGTGAAATATCCCTCATAAACTTCATTTGTTTAGGTAAAATCAATATCATATAATGAAAAATCATAACTTAAATAGTGTAAAATAATTTCCACAAGGTTTTTCTCAAATGTTGACTACAATGTAATAATAAAGTTAAAACAGTCACCAGGGGAAACTCTGCTCTGTAGTAAGATAGAGTGAAAGAAGCCAGGTATGAGCTTCCTTGAGAAAGAACGGCATCACTGGACAAAGAATGTGAAACAAGTTTTCAGACATTACCCACACACAGCTCCGCATGGGGAGTGGAGAAAGGAATTCAGTAAGAAGGGACCAGTGACTGCCACAGTTACTGCCTCAGCCCAGGGAAAGGAAGGAAGCCCACTAGTGCCAGACAGTCCCTCTAAATGAAGCAGATCAAGTTGGGAATCTGAGGAAGGCAAGGCAGAAAGTTTGCTCAGTGAGTAACACAATAGAGAAGGGTACAAAGAGAGCTTGGGGACACCTGTGTATGGTCCCTCCTCAGCTGAGTATCAGTCAACTTGGGGAGGAGGGCTGAGCTGACAGGAAAGGACAGGAGTATGGGACAATTCAGGGAAAGAGAAATCATTGAGAGTGATGTATAAATTTGTTGTCTTGAAGTTTTCATTCTACATAAATAATACACAGGTACAGAAATGTATTAAGTTGTGTACTTTAAATGTGGCAGCTTATTATAGATAAATTTTATTTCAATGGATTTCATGAAAGAACTTGCTAAATCATGTATGATAAAAATGGATTGCTAGTATAAGATCTTGTTCATATTTAATCTTTGATATGCACAACATAACTTAGCAACAATTTCCATTTTCCAATGTCACCACAAGAAACAACTAAGGATGCTACCAAAGCACCTACACGCCTTGCATACAGATATGGTAAATCACATTGAAAAATTCCAGCAGTTTTCCTTAGTGGAGCAAAATTTTCTTTCATGTGACTACTTTATCATAACTAATTACACTTAAGAAATTGTGTTATTAGTTATTCATTAATAACACATAAAACCATAGACTGCAGTCATCCTCCCAACCCCCATGAGCGATCCTACAAAGCATATTTAGGAGGTATACCAATGCTACAAACTCCAAGAAGGGAGAATTGCACACTGAGAAAGATGAGATAATACATGGGGTAGAACACAGGGAATTTAGAACAAGCCTTGGCTTCATCAAGGCAGGTGTATGCTTTGACTGGGACATATGTAGGCAACCAGGAAAGCAATCAACCATGTTACACAGGAAAGGTGCAAGCGACATCTACATCATGGCCAGAGGTAGTGTGCTCCCTGAATCAGCAAACTGCCAGTGGGACAAATTTATCTATATTGACTGCTTTTGACCATCTTATTTGCGGTAAAATGGGATCTTGGAAGCCAGCTGAGGAGATTTGTGGCACTGCATGGGTCTAAGTAATGTATATCGATCTAGTGTTAAACTTATCTGAAGGTCAGACTTCTAGGATTTCTCCATCCCGCATTCTGAGTCAATAGTCATCTTACAGAAATAGCTGTATCAGGCTCTCACTATTTATCTCCAGTGTTTTGGTAAACTGTTTTCCCACTGACATTAAAGTTGACAAAATTTTGATTTCTTATATAAAGGCATGTGTGAGAGAGTGGTAGATGTGTGTTTATATCAGGGAGACAATGGCAGAAATTCTGAGTTTACAGAACATTTCACTAGAAATATAAAAGATAATCCAGATTTAAAATATTCTATTCTTCTCCACATGTTGAGTTTTCATCCCATGACCACAAATGCCATTGGTGTTCTAAAATAACTCATGAAAGGGACTACTTTTTCCTATACAAGAAACAATCCTGGAAAACAAATGAACATTACAAGCCTGCTGGAGACCAACTGTTTCACCCCCTCAAAAGATTATGCTTGTCCATGACTGGAATGATTTAAAGAAAGTAGTATAATTTGTGAAAGCTTAGCTATCAAAATAGAGAATGCATTAGAAGAATGCCTTAGATATACCCTGGGAGCAATGGTGCTGAACTCCAGGGAAAATAAAACCATTTTTGTAAAGCTGAAAAGGCAGCTTATTTCTCTATGTAAGAATCCTTCACCTGCATAGGCCCTTTTCCAAGGCACTGGAAATGGTTCTAATGGAGGGTTGAGTTGTGCATGTGCTTCTAGAACTTTCCAAGAGTAAAATATGTTAATTGCAGAATGTTAGGACCAGCATCTACCCATTCATTTTGTCTCTACCATGCTTTCCCTGTGGATTAAGGGTCATCCAGGTGACTGTGGACCTTTATGTGATCTAGCTAACTGGAAATTAAGTTAAAGATACATTTTGGGGAGATGTGGTAAAATTATATTATCGTGCTTCTCAAAGTCTTCTGTGTACCTTTAGGCTCTTGCCAGGTGTCTTTGGGTTGGAAGAGCTTTTGCAAACACTCCAAATGACCACTGTGCTATTCAAGTGAAGGTGCAGAGGTGGAAGTCACACTGTGATGTCAGTGTGCCCAGGAGCCCAGGCCTCATGCGCCTGTGTGATGTGGAAAAATCACAATATTGAAACATGTATTTGCTTTTTGAAAATTATTCCAAATCTCCCATTCAAATATAAGAGACATACGGTAGAGATTTTTCCAAGTTTGGCTATAGTCCTAAGAACATATATGAGAATACCAGTTATACACTGAGAGTTGCTTTAACTTTTCTAAACTGCTAGCAGTAAATGTAAGATTATAATAAGTCTTTCAGAGTAAGGACTATGTTTTCTTGGAATCCTCAAGCCAGAAAACAAAACAAAGTCATGGACAAATGAAGAGGAAACCAGAGAATGAACAGCCAAAAACTACATAGGCAATAATAATAATAGCAGGACATGGAGGTGCACCTCTGTAATCCCAGCAGTCAGGTGGCTGAGGCAGAAGGCAACCTGGCTATGCAGTGAGTTCAGGGCCAGCCTGAACTTCTCAGCATGACTTTGTCTTAATAATAATAATAATAATAATAATAATAATGTAGATGTATATCAAGAAATTAGTTTTTTAAAATTTAATTTTACAGATTTTTTGAAAATGAGTAAAATAATTTAATTTTATAGATTTTGAAGTGTTTCTAGAATTTGTAAATAAATTGACAAATTTGTATTTGTGTGCATATGTGCGTGCATTTCAGTGCTAGGGATAGAAATCAGGGCATTGTATATGTTTAGCACTTTATATTGCTGAACTTATATTATCAATGTGTTGTGATTTCTGTATTCTAAGTAAATTTTCAGTTGTTACTCAATAGTGTATTTTCATCTCTTGCAAGTGGGCTCCCTAGATGAATAAAGCAACAGGTATCATGAACCTGGGTCACCCATCATCAACCATCATAGTTGCCCTGTGATATGAACATGAAGCTTCTTTTATATCATGATTAAGTAATAAAATGAGCAAGCATCTATTATGAACTCCAAATTATGATGCTTAGCACTTTTAAGGAATGGATTCCTAAAATCGACCAGCAATGCAAATAGGCCAAGTCCTATTAACAAACAATGTCTGAATACATACACATACAGTACTACCCTTCTGTTGATTTCCCTAGAATAAAACATTATTTTACTTACACCACATTTTGAATTTAATTTGCCTTATAAGTTATTAAGTTTGGAATGCATACTATTGCTACAATGGCTCGCTGCGTTGAAGGCTTGGTTGCCAGTTGATGAGCTTTCAGGAAGTGATTGGACCAGAAGGGCTCCAATTTCACTAAGTAGATTAATCCACTGATGAATTAGTTAGCCGAGTGGACTGTAGTAGAGTGGGGCCTCATGGGAAGAAGTGGGTCCCTGGGGTGCATCTTGTCCCCAGCCCTTCCTCTCTGACTCTTTGCTTCTCTCTCTCTACTTCCTAGTGGTGATGCAGTGAGCAGTTTTGCTCTGCTGTTCCAGGCTCAGTTTTGCTCTGCTGTTCCAGGCTACCAAGATGTTTCTGCCTCGGTACAGGCCCAAAAGCAATGAGGCAGCTGACCATAAATTGAAGCCATGAGCCAAAATAAACCTTTTCTCCTTAAGTTACTGATGTCAAATATTTCATCACATTAACTGAGAGCTTACTAATATGTAAGCTTTGGTTGTATATGCACTGTTTTCCATAAATATTTTTTAAAATCCCTATTTAAAAAAAAAAACAAATTTTATGTTCTAAATGAATAGAAATATGTTTTGAACACTTGTTTGGCTAAATATTCACAAACATAAATAAGCCAAGAATGACAATGTAAAGACTGTACATTTCTGAGCCAAAGCAAAAACATGAAAATGACATATTTTTCCAAGTCTGTCATGTTTATTTGGCCCCATCATCCTTCCTACAAAATGCACAATCTGGCAAAATCAAAGTCAAAATGAAAGTTTTCATTAAATTCCGCAAACTATGCAAACCACAAGACAAAAGATAATTATCACAGAGCTAGTGTTACAGTTAGTTTTGGTTAATAACTTATGTGCTAATATTGGTTAACTAAAACTACATATAAAGACAAACAAAACTTATCAAAACTTCACCTTTAGTCTGTAAGGCTAGAATGATTATTTTGTAAACTGCTGATGTACATGTGCTGAATATCTATCTGTGCAATGAGGCAAGAGTTTCCTCTCTTTTTTGAAATATTTTGAATTTAAAAATTCTTAGAGAATTTTTCAAAGATGACAGACCTAGAGGTAGCAGGATATGGAGCCTCTCTGAGAGAGACAGCTCAAATGCCAGAATAGAACACCCTGGAGAGATCCAAACACAGGGAGATGGACTCTCTCAACCCAGAAAGAAACTGAAGGGAAAGAAACTGCTTGAATACGAGGTCCCGGGGCTACCGTTAGAGAAGCTAAGATCAGCAAGCACTGCACTCTGGCCAAGCCGCCTGAATTTGTGCCCGAGATACACTTGAGTGACCTAACCCGCGCCGAAGCAACTGGCTTGAGCAGCCGGACCGTGGAGCTGAACAGCCCTGCATGCGGCTCGCCTGGAACCGGCCCTGCACGTGACCCACCCAGAGGTACCGTGAATTCGCGCTGCAGCCGCACTGAGATCAGAGGTCGGGGAACCCAGTAGTTCTCAGGACGACATCAACATGCAGTGAGTGATGGGAATGGGACCCTCCCACAGGAAAGTGGCAACCAACTAGACGACATATTGGAGTTGGACAGGAAAGCCCTGGCTCTATAAGGAAGCGGCTTCAGTTGGTTGCTCCCCTCGCAGAGCGGATTGGTGGAATCTGCTTGGACTGGACTGGGACCCAGTGGGTCCTCACAAATCAATTGATTCCCTGAGGGTGGTGCACACTGATGCAGTGAAGGCCCACAAAAGTTGACTGGTCTGGAGGGAAGGAGCCAACATATACTACCCTTGCTTGCACTTCACTCTCTGATAGCAGATGGCCCCTAGCCTGCGTGTTCCAGAAGAGCCCTAACCAACAAGAAAAGGGGCTGGGAATTACACTATACACTTGTATGGAAGGAACCAAAAACATGAT
>PVJX010008697.1:0-64199 GCA_004027295.1 Dolichotis patagonum
GCATGGCTTTATACTATTGTGTTATGTTTGATATTATTGTAATTGAAACTATGCTCAACTATAGCAGAGTAAGAGATATGGTGTTAGATACTGTTGATGTCCAGTTGACTTAATGTAAAGTACTGTGTTGCCTATGTTGTCCTCTTCTGATCTGCTCTGTACTGCCCCCTTTTGTTTTATTCTCTTTTAAATAAAAAATTTAAAAAAAAAAAAAAAAAAAAAAGCTCCTCACTGATACAGGGGAACAAAACTCCCAACCTACTAGATGTCCGATACGAGTTCATGTTCTCTAAAATCAAAGAATGAATTTTAGGAAAAATGGAAGTTAAGAGCAGAACATATTTACTGAGAGAAACAAAGATTCTGACTGAGAGAGAACTTCTGTCTGAGACAGAAAGCTTCCGTCTGAGGGGTCGTGAGTGGGTTGCCAAAGACTGTCTCTTTTAGGGAATTTCATAGAGCAAAACACAAAGTAAGGCAGGTCTAAGGTGGGGAAAACATGGGAATTCGCAAAGTGGGCATGAAGTAGGACAGAACTAAGATTAACTGCTCAGGTAAAATTGATCAAATCACAGACAAATAGGGAAGTGAGTCATGTAGCAAGTTGGCATGCATACAGAGCAGTGACTTCCTGCAGGGGATTGGGATGGTGACTCCTGACTTCCTCAGTGTGATAGAGATCTATTTAGAATATCAATTCCTGAGGTTTATGCTTAGGAAGTATGTGGGTGCATGGGTTTTACCTTTTGTCTTCAGGTCTTGCCCAGAGCTGAGATGTCTGTCTCCCCCACAGTTGCAAGGTATCTCATCTTCTGCACTGGCTCCTTTGATGGCCTAGCCCTGTCTGACTGCCTATAATATTTCTGTCTAACTCAGCTGCCTGTAACATTACAACCACAGGGAAACATAAAAACACCTGAGTGTCAAAAGTGAATGTCACTTATATTTTAACATGTGTGTTTCAGCTAATGCCCAAGGGAGTGACTTTCCTTTTTTGTTATTGGGCTGTTGGAGCCATGGGAATGATCTTTATCTATGACCCCCTCCCCATCACCATCTCCCAATGTCTCTAGTTGGACCAGGGTGGCATGTATGTCCCAAGGCAACACACTCTTAAGTTAGGTAAGGTCTTACATTCTCACGAGATTAGAATCTGCTGGCCAATCTCAGAAATCTGAAACAAAAAACAAAGGGTACATTATCAGGCCCTCAGAAAAAGTGAAAACAAAAAGCAATAGAAGTGAAATACAGAAAAAGAAGGCTTGGAAGAGAGCAGTGGGAGGATATACACTAGAAGCAGAGCTGGAAATATTAGAGTTAATAGTAGAGAAGCAAAGTTCACAGCTACAAACATCTACTGCTGCCATCCACAAAATATCTTGCATGTAGTTCTGTTTCCAAGAAGCAAGATCATGCCATGGGCTTTCATTATCACATTCCTGGAAAAATCTCCATTTCTTTTACCTTCACAGGCCTCCTTTCCTTGGCTAGGTTCCTCAGCCATGTTTTTATAGGTTTCTATCTCTTGCAGCCAAAAGGACTCAACTTGTATAGCATTAAACATCTGAGTATGTTAGATTCTGGGAAGACATCAATGTGACAGTTATCAGTTATCAGGAGAGGTCAAGCCCACTGAATAGCTGCGCGAACCCTTTCAAACTCTAATCATTTTGCTGTGAGTTCACACCTCTAGGAATCTTTCAGCTTCCTCTCAGGCTATAGATTGAATTTTTCTGAAGAATTTGGGCATGACTGTCTCCAAGAAGGACGGTATTGTCTTGCATACTGGTTATACCAGAGATTCAGTTTATTCCCCTTTCCCCAAAATGTACTGTGCTCTTTAAAAAGAATAATCAAGGGAGAGGGCCTTTAATGATCTTTATTTTCTTCTTAGTGTAACGCAGCAAGGGAGATGAGAATTCGTGGACTAAGCAATTTGCCGGAGTGGCTGTTAAAGTGATATGTGGAAGGGACGGCAGCAAAACCTGCTTAATGCTCAGAAACACCTGCTGGGAAATATTTTTTTTTCTGCATGGGTTACAAGCAGCATTAAAACAATTTTCTTGCCTTTCACAAAAGAGGATGGACTGTAGGGAGCAGCAGTGTCTCCACGGGCTACCATTGTGGAGCAGAACAAGAGAGAATTGAGAAAGAAGGCAGGGGTTTCTGGTATACTTTGGGCAGAGAGCTCTGACGAACTGACCCTTGTTCTGCAGCTCTCAAGGGAATTGCTGGCTCAGGCCATGAATTCGCGCTTGGTTGCCTCCACTTCAGAGTCTTAGGGGATTTTAGTGCTATCTCAGCCTCAAACCCTCTCTACAGCTCAGTCTGGCAAAGGCACTTTATTGAGTGTACAAGGTGAAGAAAAGGCATTTCCAGCTCCCTCGCCCCAGAGAAGCCAAGAGCTGATTTTCCCTTGGGTCCATCCTCTATGGCCAAGTGCCAATGTACATGTCTTTCAGTAGAATCATCTCAAGCCACCTATCACCCTCCACACCAATGCCATAAATATCTCAAATGAAATTGATCCTATCTGTAGCTTCCTTCGGTTATGGGATCAAGGCCTAAAGTCTCAGTACTGCCCCCCAGCATCTACACAAACTGATTCCAAGCCATGAATTGATCTACAAATCTTGCATTATGCCTACAACATGGGTCTATGCTCAGTAGCTTATGATTCCCTCGATTTCACTTACATTTCCCGTCCTCTAAGCTTTTTCTCTTGCTGCAGGCTCTCCTGGCTGAGGGAGTGGCATGGAGTACTTTTTCTACTGAATGGACTCTAAATTTCAGACCCTTGGAAATAAAGAACAATGACCTTGTGGGTAGAAGTAGCATGTATGGAAAGGAAAAAGCTCGTTTACATAATGTTAAGTTTGAGGTACATCTAAGCTTCCAAAAATCTGTTCTAGTGACCAGAAATAATCAGCAGATCCAGGAAGGAAAGTCAAATTTACAGATTTAGAAATATTTGTCTCTGATTCTTTGTCTCTGTTGTTTCTTGTTTTTCTTGTATTTTTTGTTTTGTTTTTTCCCTCTTTAAAATAAAATTTTTTAAAAAATAAATAAATATTTGTCTCAAAGATAACAAATAGCTAAACGATAAATTACCCTACAAATGCTAGGGAAGTGGGTGTTTTTGGAATAATTTATGTTTTCCTCAATTGTAATATTATTCTTGTTTTTTAGTAAAGCTCCTACTGCACATATATTTTTTTCCTCTAAGTTCATCAGGCTCTTTTGGCCCTCCAAAGAGCCTGAACAACTAATCGTGAACTGATGAAGAAACAGTGACAAATAAGCAGCCCCAGTGATGAATGATCTCACGAGTCACGCCAACCCTCATCGTCCAAGATGAACTCTTCCTGTGGAGTTCACTTATTAGGGTATTAGTCCCAGCCACCGGTGTAGCTGTAAATTACTTTTTGCTTTGTACCTGTTCCCTAGATGGAACATTGAACTTTTCCTCCTCAAATTGCCATCTTTCTAGTGGAAATAAATACTCAGGTTTCCAGAACACTTATTCAACCCAGGCAAGGGTCCTCAAACACAAAATGGATTGTATTAGCTATAGCAGGCAAGGTTATGCTAAGGTAAAAATGACCCTACCAATTTCAATGGTTCACAACAGCAAACATTTCCCATTTGTGCTACATGCTTATCAAGGATCAGTGACAGTTTTGTCCTGTGTCATTTTATTTACTGACAGGGCAAGCCCCACCGGAGACATCACTGCCCCATGGCAGAGGAGGAAAGTGTGAGTATTGTCTCTTAAAGCTACTATTCAGAAGCAACACACATCGCTTGTGTTTTCCAGAAACACTTTTCATTCCTACTTATCTGTCACTGACTAAAATCAAACCACACATCAATGTGATGGGGATACATAATCCTCCCCCAGACAGGGCAGCAAATCCTGCGATCAACAATGCAATCCACTTGCAAGGGCAAACATCATACAGTGCCAGAGTTTGTTCTCTTACCTATGCATCGTTTAAACACAAGCCACACATTTAAATGCCTGCTAAAGTCAGCATATCACATAAACATATAAATTCACTAGAATACAAAAGACAATAAAAAGAAATGAAGCCTGAGAAAAACTAGGAAAAAATACCATAATCTACTTTTTTTATTTTTTTAAATTTTATTTAAAGAGGAAAAAAAGCAATACAGAAAAAAGGGTAGAAACAATACAGAACCTCAAAAAAAAAAAACATAAAGAAATCACTAGTTGACAAACCACATACTGTCCTCCCAGAAATAGCTGTTCATGTTACAAAATTAAGGCATACAAAGTGAACACACAGTGAGGCTGCAAACAGTTACAACAAAACAGGATGCAATAAAGCCAATTGAGACAGTGCGGTGAAACTGGCACAGAACATCACAGCAGGTCACCAGGACAATAGTAATAGGCAACATTGTATATCTCATTGTCTTCACAATACTTGTTCTTCTACAAGGTACAGCAAAATCAAAGAAATACACAACATTATAGAACCCATCAACACAGAGTATTGAATAAAAATATCTGCCTTCAGAGATAGTAGAAGGAAACTCCCCCCACTTGCTGTACCAAATATGGTCATCTCCTAAGAGATACCCAGATCCCTGGATCCCAATTGTTAACGGGGCAGGGGGGGATGTTTGATTCTAAGCCGAGGTAGGCAGCAGGCTGGTTGCTAGTTGGCTCAGCGCCCTAAGTTCCAACATGGCGTGGGTCTCAGGAAACGCTCTTGCTTCTTATTTCCCTGCCCTGGGGTGGCCACGGCTAAAATACCACAATCTAAATCAGCGAAAGTAGTTCTTAAAAATATTTGTACCCTATTTTATGACCACCCCCCACTCACTGAAGTCAAGAATGATTCTGAGGGAAGAGTACACATAATTTGATAATGGATTAGAGTATGAACAATCTGATGAAGAACAGTAATTTATTAAATATCTGTTATACATTAAGCACTGGACTAATCACCTTATAAATACTAAATTTCCATATGACCCAGAGTTGCCTGCCCTTTAACATTTCAACAAAAATAAGCCAAGACTTTTGCCTCATGGTGTACAGAGAAACCTCAACCTCCTCCAGAGCTCCGTGAATCCTGAGGATGTAGTCGTCATGTGCACTTCTGCCATCAAGCTACCTGCAATGAACTCTCCGTGTCTCTTCAGCATCTTGCTTGTCGTGGTTCCCTCTGCCATCAGCTGTCACAGATAAGGAATTCACTCCCCTTTCTTTGTCTTTCCAAACTGTACCTACAATATGTAACAGCAAGTTTGGCTCATGGAGGGGGAGAATTCTATCACAACAATACTGGCGCCATCCCACCCATGGTCACTCCATTTCCTACACCTCTTTCTGTTCCTTTCATCCCTAAATCTGCGTGTTTTTTAATACAGAATATTTTCTTTGCTATCTTATTCTAAATCAGGAAGACAGCATCTACCTTCCATATGCCTAGAATCAGCTTCCGATCCTTTTCTAAAAAAAAAAAAGAGATCCTTTCCTTTCCCAAGGAAGCTCTAGAACCAGTTCCTAGTCTTTATCATTCTAATTTTACAAATAAGAATTTGAAATGATTATTACAGGGTAGATTTGTTTATGTTAATTATACACCACATCCCACCCTGGTCAGTCATGAACCGAGAAAGCATCCTCTAGGAGAGATTCATTCTTCATTTTCATTAAGCACAAGAGCAGGTGTGATCATGGGGAACTCACACTGCAGATGCATTTGAATTTTAGAAAGTTCCCTAAAAGCATTTTTTTTCCACTACAGGTCTCTTTGAGGAAGATACTTTCCCTTTTTTAAAAAAAGTAACTTGTCTCTCTGAATTAATTTGAAAAGCACTCTCTAACCTGAAGAAACTAAGGGGACTTCCATATGGAAGCCAGCACTACCACAGGAAAACGCATACTTTCAAAGTTTGGGAAATGAAACACAGGGCACCATGTCCATTGGTTGCAGGATATAGGTTGCTGCGCTGGATCTCAGCAATTCCTAATTCAGAGAGTCACATGTGGACATTCTGAGCCGCACGAGCTTTGCAGGGCAGCCTTCTGGACAGGAGCACTGGCGAGAATCTTGCCCAACCACCACCATTTTATCCTAGGCTCCAAATTTATTGCCACTTTTCTCCATTGTCAGCAACCTCAAATTGATACCATGAACCTATTCTTACATTTATTTTTTGTATAATAAATATTTATTGTGTACCCACCATATGTAAATTTCCCTTTAAGCATTTGAGAAACTGAAAATGCAAAGGTCTCCAACCCTGGGAAGTTTACCTTCTGATGAATAAAGACATCATAAAATATAAACATAATACACAAATTATGCAGCCTCTAGGAGGGTGACAAGTACTATGGAGAAAAAAATGGGTCAGGAAAAGGTTGCCTTTATTGTGTCTTACTTTTTAAAAATATTGGGGACATGCAGGTTAACCTGGGGTTTCTCAACCTCAGCACCTCTCACATCAGTTCTGGGTCATTTTTGGCTGGGGCCTAGCCTGTGCATTATGGGATGTTTAGTAGTATCTGTGACCACAGCCCACTAGAGACCATCTGTATACCTGTTTCCCTGAATTGTGACATTTTCAAATGCCTCCTGAAGGGCACAATCGACTCCATTTGAAGCCCTAGGGTCACAGAGGGCCCGGTACTCACTGGACAAGGCTGAACTCACATCCAGCCTCCTTTAATCACTGAGGGCTGCACCCCAACCTGACCACCACCTGCTATGTAAGCTCCTCAACCTTGATTCAGTTGCTCAGTCTCCCCAAACATCTCCTTCCCTATCAGTAAAGTAGAAATGACAGCACAACGTAACATAGGTAAGTCACTCGATGCACACAATGCACACCGTCAATAAGCCTTTCCAAGCCAGGTGTGGCGGCACACGCCTCTTATCACAGTGTGCTGGGAAGCTAAAACAGGAAGATTGAAAGTTCAAACCCATCCAGGAAAATTTAGTGATTTAGTGAGACCCTGACTCTAAACAGAAAAAAAAACTTTTTAAAGGACTGGGAATGTAGTTCATTGTGAAAACCCTGGGTTCAATCTCCAATACCAATTTTTAAAAATCCACCTGGTAATCTTCAGATCAAGATAAGCAGGCCCAGCTTACCTTGATCTGCTTCACATTACAAAGGCTTAGGCCCTTTCCATAGAAGTTATACAGCTAGGACACGGCAGTGAGACAGATCAACCCACTGGGAATCTTCTAAGCCTCAGTTCTGTTCACCTCCTCCCTGATGGCACCACCTCCCTAATTTTCACTTGCATGCATCTGTTTAAGAACATGCCTGCTAGGCAGAGCAAAGCACTCCAGTGAAGGAAAACATCTGGATCACAATAGTCATTCCTTCATGGAAACTGACCAAATTCAGAGGTGAGCATGACTGCAACAGTTCTTTTCACCTTCCCAGGAACCTCTAGAAGGAGAACCCCTTCAAAATCTCACATCCAGTGGGCTCCAGCATGGCAGCTCCCAGCACTGTTAGGACAGAAGCCTAATTCAGAGCCTTCTGTATGTGAGCTCTCCCTTCTCCACACTAAAAGTCACTAAGAAAGATGTGGTGGTACCATATATTCTAGAACCTCAGCACCTTAGAAACTTGGGTGTAAAGGAGATTCAAATAGCCAAACAACTTGAGAAGTGGCATAAAGAAGAAAGTCTAGATGAGACCATGGCCCATGGCTTCAGACAAGTATACATTTCCTCTGGTTGCCATTTTAAAAAGAACACAGCCCTCTCAGAGCACTAATTCCTGCCCAGATCAATGCTCCCCACAGCAATAACATAAATCCATCTAACATTTAAGGAAAAGGATATTGAGCTGGGCAGATCATACAGTGTATGTTTGCCTCCTAGAGTGATAAGGTCACCCACTCAAGACCTGCTAAGGTCACCCACTCAAGACCTGCTAGGAACAGCCAGTGGAAATGCAGAGACACAACACTTGGTGGCCAGGTCTAATACAAAGACTACAAGTAAACTTTGAAGAAGCAAACAATTAGGGGCACAGGTGGGATCAAACCAGCCCCAACATGAGGCACAAACATGAGACATCCAGCTGTAATTTCAAAATTAAAAAAGAAAAAAACCAGATCTACCACTCCAAGGACATAAAGAAGTATTCTTGCCTGGCATGGAAGTACCTGCCTGTAATTCTAGAACTCTGGGAGGCTGAGGCAAAAGGACAGCAAGTTTGAGGCCAGCCTGGGCAACTTTATGAGTTGGCAAGACCCTGTCTCAAAATAAAAAATAAAAATAGGGCTGAAGATATAATGTAAAGGTCCTATTCAAACTCTAGTGCAAAGTAAAATTAAAACATAAATAAAAGTAATTTTATGTCTGGAAAATCGAAAAAAGGAAATGTTTCAGCTAAACCATGCTGACACTTATCTGCTCAGAGCTGATTGGGTGGTTTTTTGCAGGTCAATTCACAGACTCCTAAACCTAAACTCCACCCAAAACTTTTCAGACAAAACCTCTGTTTTCATTATTGCAATGTGTCCTGGAAGATATCAGACTACTCCAAGATATATGAAAAAACAGGCTCCTTTCTTTGTTCTTTCTTTCTTTCTTTTGAAACACACATCTTTCCATCTTGATAAATCAGTAGCCCAATTTTGGGTGGCATTGGACAATGTCAAACAAAATAAAAATATACCAATTTATTTGATGATTCCACTTTTAGGAATATACTCAAAAGATAAAGTCACACTTGGGCAAAACTTGTATGTACAAGAATTCTCTTTTGCAGTGTTTTTCCAGATAACTAAAGGCCAAGAACATATGAAGTTCATATCAAAAGAAATCTAGTTAAAATGTGTCAACAGAACATGAAACAGCTATGGAAAAGGCTTATGGAGGTGTACAGGTGCTACAACAAAACAGGTAAGATGTTTTAGTTAAATGGGGAAAAAAGAAAAGTACAATACAGTACTGTAATATGCTGTGTTTATGTAAAAGACAACAAAAATGGGAGATGTGTTTTTATAAATGGGGCCATCAAAAATATAGTGACTGACTGAAATTTTTAACTGTAAAGGACATATTATTGATTGCCCTCAAAATACTCCTTCTTACTTCCAAGACAATTATCCCATCATTCCTGCCACTCTCTGAAGCAGTTCCAGAAGTCTTCCTTCATGAGTGTCTTCATAAGTAACCAAAAACACAGTGTATGCAGCTGCTCAGTACCATCCAATGGAAAGGCGGGCTCAGAAAAACATAACATGTCCTTACCCACTTTATTCTCTCATGCAATATCCGGTTCTCCCCTGAGGTCAACCACAACAGGTAAATGTTTTGAACCAATTCAGTGACAACTCGACTTATAAACATTCACAAAAAAGTAAAAATTAAAAATAAAAAACCTCCTGAACAGCTTCAGAAAAATGGCAAGAGCAATATGCTGAGTGCATTGGAAGCAAGATGGAGTATTCCGAGGAGTATTAACAGCAATGTGTCTTTTACTGTACTGAAATTTTTATTTGAATATAAATCATATTTTTCAATCACCTCCTACATACATTTGTTTATTCACATCTACACATACACACTCATGTATATACATATAGTATCTCTGCAAGAATACATAAAACTATACAAAGATAATAATAGCTGCTTTCAAAGAATGGAAAGAAAAAAATTTTACACTCTTTGAATGCTTCACTCTTTGCAGGTATTAAGACAGATGAGAAAAAAGAAGTTTTTAAACATAGGTTACTTCACAGATTGCATAAGCAGAATAGCCTATAGAAGCCCATCCGTACATCTAAGCAACTTCCAACCCAGATGAAGAGCATAGCAAGGATCAAGGGGGAGCCCTACAAATGAATATTCTTCCCTCGGAATCTTTTGTGTACACAATATGCAGTCTTGCACATTACCCACTATAATTTGTTTCCTTTCCAAGGCTTATTAACCCTGGTATCTCGACATGCTTTTGAACCACTTCAGCACACCATTGGTTTGCAGTGAAAACTAATTTTCAAATCAGCCTAAGAAAATATGATTTCAAAAAGTAAATCTACTCACCCAAGAAAAACATTAGCAAGTCAAACACAGGTGGCTTCTTGGAGCTGATAATGTGCCTTGAAAACCAACAGGGCCAACTCTGAGAACATACTGTACTTTCCAGGTGGCAGGGAAATGAAACTCGGAGTTTGTGGCGAAGCTTCAGATCAGAAACCTTCCCTGCTCTCCCCAGCCTGCACGATTCAGGGTCTGCTGCCATGCGCCCGTTGTACCCTCCGGCATGTCACTCAGCCTGCTGGGTCACAATTGCCTGTTAACCCATCTGTCCCTTGCTCTAGACCATGAGTTCAGAGGCCTCATCGTGGCTCCCCCAGCCACGCACACAGAATGTGGCCCACAGAAGCTGCTTCATCAACACTGACTAAATTGACTGCAGCCATTTTCCATCAGCCCACGCAGTGGTCATCAAGCTCGTCCTGGGTTGTCTGCAACCCGTGTACAGAACTGAATGCTTGCTACCTTTCACCACAGTGTGTCTGTCTGTCCAGTACAGGGGGCCCTCGGTGATAGAACTCACAGGCTGGAGTCGAGTCATCATAGCTGTGTGACCCAAGCTAAGTTACTTCATCTCCAGGAACTGTTTTGTTACCCAGGAAACACAGATTATCACTTACCTTGCCAGACACAGGTGAGAAGCAGGTGAGGTCACAGCCACAAAGTAAACAGTAACCACTACTGTTTTTTCACCTCCCATTACTAAAGGATGAGCCCCTGTAGAGTATGCACTGTCTCTTACTCACCTTGCTGTGATACTTTGCAGAAAGTATCAGTGATACTTTCTGCAAACAGAAGGCTCAATACGAGAGAGGAAATGTGAATTTGGGGTGCTGCCAGACACTGCTTGGAATCCCGGCTTCAGCAGATGAGTGCACCAAGGCAAGTTACCTTTCCACTGAGTAAACGTTCCTTGTCTGTAAAGTGAATATGCTAATACACATCTCACAGAGTCAAAGTAGAGATTAAATAAGATGATATGTTTAAAGCATCCAAACGGCTGGGGATGTGGCTCAGTGGTAGAGCTGTTGCCTTTCATGCATGAGGCCCTAGGTTTGATCCATAGCACCCCAAAAATAAATAAATAGCATGCAATACTTAATATAAAGAGTCATTAAGTGGTACCACTTGTTCATAATAAAACAAAAAAGTCCCTTGCATATGCTGACTCTTGAGGCATGAACACAGCTTGTGTCATTGTCACTCTTTGCCCTGGTGGTGGGGAGAGGAGGTGAGCAGAGCACAGAGTGGGTAAAGTTGCCTATGGGTAACATGCAGGCAGCCCAGCCCGAGGGAATGTGTCAGCCTCCAGTGTGATGGGAAGTCTGAGTAGCTCCATCTCTGTTTGCTAGTCCAGAAGGACAGTCCCTGCAGGCCACATGGGAAGGCTACACACTGCCCAGGAACCTGGGTACTACTCGCTCCATTTCATAGATGCAGGAACTCAGGCTGAGTAACTTGACCAAGAAAACTAAACAGTGGTAGAGCCGGGCTTTCAGCCTAAGCCTTTGGGACAAGCAGGCTGGAGAACTGCCCCCTACGTTATTCACCTTAAAAAAAAAAAATGATAACAGTGAGCACGTCATAATAGATGATAGTTCTCAAAGAATAGTTTCAAAATGTTAAAACAACTCCTACACAGATATAGAATGCCCATGATTTGATTCATTAATGAGGAAACTAGCTTGTATAACACTGGCTCAGAGTATTTGAGGAAATGATATTTATACATAAGGGAAGATATGCCAAAATAACTTTGCTAAGCTTGTTAGGGTACAGCCCAAAGGGGTGATAAAATTGTAAACTTTTGATGTAATCTGTAATGGACAGAAATCATTTATATCCCTATCAAGCTAAGGTCTGTGAGTTAACAGGTAACTTCAGATTCTGGGTCCTTACCAACAATAAACAACAAAATCAACTAAGGTACGTGCCCTAGAATTAAATAATTCTTGAGAAGGTCAGTTAAACTATGCTCTGACATTCTTTTTCAATTGTGAATAACTGTTTAAACATTTGTATTCGTTTACTATTTGGTAGGCATATTGGCACTTTATATACAGTAATTCATATTATCATAGCCACAAATTTATGACATGATTGCTATTATTATCTCATTTTTATAGGTAAGAAAAAGTAAAGCACCTACAGTGCTGTACTCAGGGCCTATAAGGGAAAAGATTTAATACAAGACTTGTAATTTATAAGATTATTTTATAATATTCACCCAAAGAGTCAAATGAAAAAGAGTGGGAGAGCTGGCCATACACTAGAGACCCAAAGAACCTAGCTAAGGTTCTGGAGCCCACAACAATGTCCTGCACGAGTCCAGCTGAAGATCTAGAACCCAGGGGAAACAGCTCCACAAGCCCAGCTGTAGGCCTAGAGCCCACAACCATATCTCATGCAAATCTGTATCAAGCATCTGCACTGGGAAGGCACAAAGGTGAGTGGAAGCTAGAAAGTCTGCACCAGCGGGATGAAGGGTCTGTGCCAGCAGGCTGTGGAGTCTGCACTGGAGCCAGGAAACACTGCTCAAGCTCAAGATCAGAGCTCCCCTGAGGAGAAGCTCAGCCATCCTCAGTGACAAGAGGACCCAAGCTCCTCTGATGATAAAGACAACTGAGTTCTTATCAGGAAAGCCAGCATGACAAGCCTTCCAGGAGAATCAGCAGCATACCCTCTTCCCCTCCAGTTCTCCTTTTTATGCTGTTGGCAATGATCCTCAGGGGGACCTTCCTCACCCAGAACCATGCTGACTCAGTTCAGCTGGGTGTTACACGTTGCCCACTAGTTTATCCACCACATACAAGTTGTGCTACTTGTTCAAAATCAAAACATCTAGTGAGTGGTATAGCAGGGATATGAATCCAGGGTAAAAACAAAGTCATCACCCTTAATATGCCACTCTGCCTTACCAGGTACTGTGACACTCTATCCTAACAGAAGGGCTTGCATTTCATCATTATCAAACTCCAGCCCTAGCTCAGCATCAGACAGATGGGCATTCATCAAATATTTGTAGATTTTACTTTTTGAATTTAGAGTAAAGGCTAAAGTTATTTCCGCAACAATGAATTACTAAATGCTACCATGTAACACTGAGAAGGTTCATGAACATACAATCATGGTGCTACACAGAAGTATAGATCTCCCACAGAGCTCCATTACAACAGAAAGAACAAAAGTACACAAAGGCTAAAAACATAACATGGTGGCCCTGAAGCAAGGCCAGCAGATTGCTGTAGCTGCTGGGTTGTAACAGGAGCCTAAAGAGAATTCTTTCTGTGGTCTGTTGGCCATTTCAGAAATGTAATTTCTGAACAATTACAAATGTAATGAAATGTACTTTCATTACATTTGGAAATGTAATGGTCAATTCTTCAGAAAGAAATAGCAGGTGAGTGTGGCAGACTTTTGGCAGCCCGAAGGAGAGAGACCCTGGCGCCTCGGGACCGCACCATGCGGTTGACACAGGATACCGGGAGAACAAGAAGCTCCTCCCCTCTCTGGGGGGCGGCTGTGATCCTGCCGTGGCGCGGGCTGAGACTCAAACATCTCATGTCATCCTGCCCCCTCCAGTGCCCCCCCCTTAGCAAGTGGGAGCCAGTTAACTACACATCTTGTGAA
Source organism: Dolichotis patagonum (assembly GCA_004027295.1). Lineage (NCBI taxonomy): Eukaryota > Metazoa > Chordata > Mammalia > Rodentia > Caviidae > Dolichotis > Dolichotis patagonum. The sequence goes on from PVJX010008697.1 coordinate 13,680, forward strand.
AAGATTGACTGTGTTATTTAGTATGAGCTCCCCATATGCAAAGATAAGGACAATCACTTGGAAGAAAACAAGAGACAATATGACAGATAGTGAAGATCTCCGGTTGTCTAGCTTTGAAATCTATGCTTTCTTATGTCCCGTTCTGTTCGGTTTTGTTATGTTTAATTTTACCCCCTTTTAAAATAAAATTTTAAAAAAACATAATTTTTTTGTTTCTTATTTTTTCTTATTTTGAGATAGGGCCTTATTAAATTGCCTAGGCTGAACTCAAACTTGTACATGTGACCCTCCTGCTTCAGCCTCCTGGAGTACTAGGATTAAGGGCATGTGCTACCATGCCCAGCTGATGTGATGTTTTATGATAAGACAATTACAAGGTGGTATATAAGACCTTACTGTGGCCCAGGAATGAGAGTCCTTGGAAAATGACACTCAGCCATCTGTGACTATTTGTTCCTTAGGAATCATTAGGGGCTCTTGACCACCTACCAATCTCCCTTCCTAAGAAAACCAAGAGGATGATAATACCTTTTCTCACTTTGGCCAATGTCAAAGATCCATCTAATACAGAGCTAATAAATATAAATATATTCCTAAGTACATTGCAGGAATTCAAGTGATGTGGAAGAGATGACCAAGCACTCGTCCACCTGGTGGATTGATCTGTATCTTGTCGTCAAGTCCCCAACTGCTCTGTGCCACAGAAGGTTCCAGATAACAGCTGGTGACTGCACCCATTCAAATGGGAAAATTAATGACCATTTTTACAGAGATGACATTAAAGGTGACCAGAGAATATCATCCGATATCAAGTGTAACTGCGGTGATGTGCGTGAGAACTCCATCCCGAAGTGGAGGGGAGCCTTACCGATGCTGAAGGCGTCTGCTGCTCCGGGCACCTGCCCCACAGCTGCTCCTGGCTTTTGGAAGACTACAAAGCCTCTCTCAGCAAAGCCAGACTGGTGCTGCCCCAGCAAGAGGGATGGCAGAGTCATGCTTCTATGAGTCCTGACTCATCCCTCCCCCTGTGAAGGGAGCCTCCTGCCAGCTGTAAAGAAGAGAATGGGACTGATAGAAGTCTCCGAGAAACAGCGAGCCTGGCGGGAAAGAAGCCAACGACATATTTTATTCAATTAAACCCGCTCTCAGTTTATATAGGTCTTGATGGGCCTTAGCTAATGTGGCCTGGGCCAGAGAACACGAAGGTGCTGATGCCTGGATTCAGCCTCCTGTGCCAGTGCTACTGACAGCCAACGGACACCAAGCACAGCAGTGAACTCCAGGCTTCCCGAGAATCTGGACACCGTGGCCCTGTGCACCCTGCAAGTCGGAGCATTCTGAAGGTGGCACTGCATTCTGGGCATGACAGCGCACAGGAGGGACTCTGCCAAAGCCTCTCCTGTCCTGGCATGTGCCCTGTGTACCCACACTTGGGCTCCTGCCACCCCAGAGCATCCCAGGACCACCACCCGACAAAAAGAAGCTCAAAGGGGACAGCTTCAGTTACCTGAGCCTGACAGCAAATCGATAGGGGTCCATGTGATTTGTGGCACCTGACTTTATCCAGCAAAGATGAATGGCCAAGGTCAGGGGGCCCCTGGGGTATGGTGACCTCAGTCCCCCCGAGCTCTCCCGGGAGTGTGAGCCAGAAGACACATGGGCACACAAATACAGCCTTGAGCCCTTTCTGCAGGGAAGCGACTTTCACAGGTCTTCTCATATCTTTAATTGCTGGGGTCTGCATCTTTCCACAGTGAGACTTCAAGTCAGCTGCTAAGAGGAGCTAGGATTTTGGTCAATTTCTCTCTCCACTCTCCCGTCATCTCTTTCCTTTAAGGCCTTCACACTGGGCTGCATCCTCAACTCCTCTTAGGCTTTTTTTTTTTTTTTTTTAGAGATAACATCTCACTAAGTTTCTAAATTGCTCAGGCAGGGCTCAAACCAGCAATCCTCCTGCCTCAGCCTCCCCAAATGCTGAGATTACTGACATGTGCCATGGTGCTCAGCTAAAATTGGCCAGGTTTTGTTGTTGTTTTATTGTTTTCATTTTTGTTTTTTGTGTTTGATTTGGTTTTGTTTTTTGTTTTGGGGGGGTTGTTTGTTTGTTTTGAGACAGGGTTTCACTATATAGTCCATGCTGGCCTTAAACTCACTATGTAGACCAGGCTGGCCTCAAACTCATTGTAATCCTCCTGCCTCAGCCTCCCTAGTCCTAGGATTATAGGCGTGAACCACCACACCCAGTTTGAAATTGGGTTTTTAAAAAAAAAGGCATATCTACCTATGGTGGAAGGGAAAGATTTATCTTTCCAGATTCCAGGATTACACATAAATCGAGAAACAAAGACTGTCCATCTAAGCCAGGGGTTCACAAACCAAGCCTGGATCTGCAACAAAATGTCACTGGAACACAGCCCCACCCACTCAAGCCCCTGTTGTGTGTGGCTGCTTTTGCACTATGACAGCCAAGCAGGCAGTGTGACAAAGAGAGGGGCCACAAAGCCTAAAATGTTCCCCACTTGAGCCTTTGCCAAGAACTGCGGCAGACCCCTGCTCGGGGAGATTTCCACGGCATGCTACTCAGATACTGGACAGACTTCTCTGAATAGAACACCGTGGCAAGGAGCAGCTGAAACAGTGATTCTGCAGTCATTTCATCAATACGTTGTCATGTTCCCCTGGCTCTAAAGTGGGTTTGTGAACAATAATATAGGCATCCAAGCAGCCAAGTTGATAAATTTGAAATTTAATTAGCTGAGCTCCGGACCACTCGTATAGAGACCCCCCTGTTTCAGAGTCTCACCAGTGGTCCTGAACTAGAAAGTTACAGAGCTTTTAAAACAGAGAACCAAAAAAGACATCCTGTTGGAACCAATTTAGCTAGAATCTTACATTAATATTTGGTTGAAACCTGTATCCTGCTTCTTTGTTGAGCAGGTTAATTTTTCTCTTGTGGGTACAGCTCGTTCTGCTTTTCTCATGGTATTGTACTCTGTGTAATTTTCCATTCTCCTGAGTCAAATACAGGACACTAGTTAAATGCAGAGCTCAAGATGGCATCAGTTATGCCAAGCTACAACAGCTCTGTGTCCTTTGTCACTGGATAAAGCTTTCTACCCCAAGGCAGGGGAAATCTGTGCCAGTCTTCACCAAGGCAACAGGTTTCAGAATCAGGCTTTAAAAAGAGAGATTTTAAATTGTTACCATATCTAGGGTGAGGCCTGCTGCTTCCAAGAAGTAACAAGAATCTCCACACCCTTGCCCAGTTACACCCTAAATAAACAAGGTTTTTCTGTATATAGGAGGGACTTTGTGGTCCTGGATTAAAAGAAACTGCATATAGTCATCTGTGGGAACCTTGAAGGATTGGTTCTGGAGGCTCTAGCAGAAACCCAGTTCCGAGGATAAGTAAGACCCATGTATAAAGTGGCCCAGCACTGCATTTGCACATAACTTCTGCACACATGTCCTCCTGCGGACTTTACATGCTCTCCAATGATAATAGCTAACACAACGGAAATGCTATATAAAGAGCTATTATCCTCCATTGCTTAGAGAACAGTAAGAACAAGTCTGTATATTTCCATATTCGGAACAAGCAGGTTTGCTTTTTTTTGTTTGTTTTTGATTTGAGGGAGGGTCTTGCTAAGTCACTAAGTTACCCAGGCTAGGTTCAACCTTGCTATCCTCCTGCCTCAGCTTCACAGGGTCCTGCAATTACAGGCATGCACCATTTTGTCTGGCTAGTACAGTTTTTAAAAAGTATCTTTCATCAATAGCTGAATCTTCAGATGGAAAACCTACACTACAGACAGCCCACTGTTTACTGAAGCCACTATGCTGGTCACTTTTTAGACCATAATTTCTAGTTAATGCTAGCTCCTGAGGCTGTCACTGCATTATTTTCTTTCTCTCAGGCTAAAAGTTGATCTTTCTGCCTTCACTCAATTTTCTCCATAGCCAACAGTCTCTGTGGATGCTACTATAGGAGGTGAGATGAAGGTGATATTTTTAAAACATCATCAGAATAAATCCACATAAGAAAATGGAAAAACAACTCATCACCTGATAAACTTGTAGTTACTTGCTTTGTTCTTTCTTTTATTTTCATTTATTCATTTGATGGATAGCTAATGAGCCCCTAAAATATGTCCAACATTGACTTAAATTCTGGGCACAAAGAAGGTAAGTAACAATAGTTTTTCAAGCACTTTCTTTTTTCCAGAACAATGTTCTTATGTGCAGACAGATAACATACAAATAAATGAACACAAACTGCAAATTGTGATCATTGCTATGAAGAAAACCACCAGGGTGAAGTTATAAAGACTAACAAGAAACCCACTTAGAATTCTCACTGCTTAGCTTAGTACCTGCTCCAGAAAATATGCACCTTTTCTAAAAAGTTATGACTGTATGTAAAGGCAAATGTTTAAAATGCTGTTTGTTGTCACTTCTTTATGAGCATAGAAAAGCAGCTTTGATTTGTAGAACAGAACTAAAAGGCCATGAGGAAAGGCCTAGGAGGCATTTCTTCCCTTCAGGGAGATTATGATGGACAGGACAACGAATTCTCCTTCATGAGCATTTGCAGTGACAAGATGAACACTTTAGGAACGTCAGTCTTGGCAAGCTAACTTGGAAATCAGAAGCAGGCAGTTAAGAGAACAGGAGCTCATGTGAGGTGTCCTGGGTCCACGGTGAGACTGCAGAGCTCGCTTGCTATGCAATAACCAGCAAGCTCTGAAGGACAAGCCTCAATGGCTCAACTTGAAACTACATAAATAATAATACCAAGCTCTTGGTACTATGACAAGAGTTCAGGGAATTAACATGATGAAAACCACTTAGCACTGAGCCCTGAGTCTTGTACACATTCAGTAAATGACAGGGCCACTTAGAGTCTCTGTGCTCCTCTTTTCTTGTACATGTAATGAGAATAACAATGCCAATCTCCCAGAGTTGGTAGATGGATTCCAGTGAATTGATCGACATCAAGTATCTACAACATCACAGTCATAAAGCAAAGACTCAGTGAGTTTTAGAGCTGATTTGGTTACCATCATTATGTATCCCATGCACTGATGACCTATCCCATTTCACAGGCAGAAATAGTGAATTTGAATCCTAGGTACCTGAGTAAAGGCTGCAAAGCAATCAGATTAGCTGAGAAAGACTCCCTGCCCCGTACCATTGTTACCTTTGTAGTGATTCTCCTGTATCATTTCATTCATTTCAGCAAATGATCTAGGTGATTTTCTGCATGCTCCTTTGGATAGAACTCCCTGAAATAGATATTCGTATCATCCCACTTTTAGACAAAAGGAAGCAGCCACGGAAATTATCAAGTAATTTATCTAAGGTCACACAACTCACAAGTGACTGAGCTGAAATTCAAACTCTCTGACATCGGGTTGCTCCACATGTGTCCCAATGTCGCAAAGCATGGTTCCCAGACTACCTACTTAGATAACTCTGGGTCTTGTTTCAAATTCAGAGTACGTATTTCACCTTCATTCTCTGAACTTGAGACTGCGTGTGGCAATTAGTTCAGTGCGTCGGTCGGAGGTATCTTTGGCTTCCCTGCAGAACAGAACATGCCATATTCTTGTGCATACATCTTCCCTAGTCACCAGAAGAGCTCCATCAAATCAATGGCAATGTGATTGCCAGTTCACAATCCTTCACGGTGGAATGAGAGCGAACACAGGCAAGGAAGGATGGCCAGAAGGGGAAGAAAACAAAATAATCCAGAAACCATACTGCTCCATGCCCATTTGGAACCACTGACTTCACACAAGCCAATCAAGGAGAAATGAGTTTAGTAATTTGGCTTAGGGAATACTGCAAATAATTCTGCCTTTGCCTACCTTCTTGGAGAGGCTTAGAATGCCCAAAAGATAAATGGTCTTTGTGTAATTTCTTTATTTTAACAAACGGTTTAAGTCAGATCCTTGGAAAGCACTTTGAGTTCCAGGAGGAATCAAGTTAGATAATAACAAGAGGTTATTAAATGTAGGTTCAATTTCACCTTTCCCACTTTTTTTCTGAATTGCTTTCCTCTCCCTCATTCTCAAATGACATTTTCATTTTATTCTTACATTTGAGTTTGTTTGGACTCCGCCACCTGCAGGAGTAATGCTTTCTTATGGTTTCTTCCCCGACTTGTGTTTTATTTATTGTACTTCGCCCCCCATTAAGCTTCTCCCTAGGAAAGTTTTATCTGAATATTGCAGCCTCACGCTCTCCTGACCACCACCAGGCAATGAAGGGCAGCTGTCCTCATTATTTTTCCATCATTCTCCACCTGCAAGAACCACGCAGCTGCAGAAGGGGCAGGAAGAATAACTGAACGCTTGATTGAGTTCAGTACCCAGCTGATATGAACAACAGCAACAAGACACCATGCTTGCGTTTACAATTCTACCCTAAACCTGCTCATTCTGTTGCGAACAGGCCCAGAATCATTGTTTGCTGTGAGTGTGGCCTCTAAAGCTAACTTAGCCAGCCATAGTAGTGCAGCCTATAATCCAGCACTCGGGACATTGAGGCAGAAGTACATTGAGTTCGAGGCTGGCATGGGCTATAAGGTGAGTTCAGGGTCAGCTTGAAGTGCATAGTGAATCCCTGTCTCAAAAAGACATATATATATATATATATATATATATATATATATATATGCAAATAAAGTTAACAAAGATGGCTGGAGGACAGCAACCCTTGAAACTCAACCCCAAGAATTTTAACTGGGTACACAGTAGTCCGGAACTACTGGAGAAACAGTATGATAAATCTCTTTCAGTGCTAACAGTGCCACTGCCAAGCACCATGGCCAACACCACCACCACCAAGCACCATGACAACACCCCCAAGACAGGAGATGACATTTTCTCATGGGTTACATGTTTGGGGTCTTGCTCACCATTTCTTAGTTCATGACTTATATCACCACTAAATGGGCCTCAGCCAAACCACAGTGATTTTTATTTCTACCTAATAGGTATCTGAAACAAATATTTGCAATCCTAAACAAACAAATTTTATAAATTGTGGTATCCTCCAAAACATTCAAATTATAGTAGCAAAAATATCCCCCCACCACTCTATTCCTGTCCAAGGGATTGAGCCCATAGGCTTCGCACTGACGTACTTAGCTACATCCCCAGCCGTTTTGTTTTGGTGTTTGGTTTTGCTTTTGAGACAGGCTCTTGCTAAATCACTGAGTTACCCAGCCTGGGCCCAACCTTCTGATCCTGCTGCTTCACAGTTCTGGGATTAGAGGGGATTGGCAAATACATGGCACTTCAAGCCTACTGTGCTTTGAGGAACAGTGTCAGATCCTAGGCCAAGCATGGTGAGATAAGGGGATGGGACTGTTTCTTCTTTCCTGTTTTGCTCTAGTTCTGTTTGACCATTACATCAACAAAATGTGCCTATTTGACTCCTCAACCCATCTTCCTAAACTGGATGACAATTGAACAAGTCACATTCTGTTGGTTTAGCCAGAAATAATACTCAATGAGTACTTTCCTCTGATCAACACTGTAAGTTCACTTTGCTCAAATGATTGATAGTTAATAAGGAAGGGATTTTTCACAGTGATACCATGTGAAACAGCAGCTGTACCTACCCTAGGGACAGGACCATTTTGTGTTGTCTGCAAGTGACCCAGAGTCAATTAGTCCTTTCTGAACCCAACAGAGAACTACGTTACCAGTATCACAAAACTAAGTCACACCCTATCCCAGCAGAGGTCTTCCTGTCCATGTTTACCCAGTCAGAGACCAACAGGTACTGTTACTTAAACAAAAGTTCTTCCTCAGAATTCAGCTGTCTTGCTTTCTGTTTGAAGAAATCCAAAATATCTTTCCTACAGAATGTGGTCTCCCTTACCTAGCAAGCAATTATTAGCTCAGCTTTGTCTTGGACTTAAAGGTTCAATCTGTTTTACTTCTTTGATGCTATTACCCTGTTCAAGAGAAGAGAATGGCATCTCATGAATGGGCATAACCAATCGTCCACCCATCCATCTGTATAGTTCTTCTTTTATCTCCCCAACATATACTGCAATGTTTCCCAGCCTTTACCATGGCACACTTAAGACAATTTCTCTTCACACTGGAGTAAAACCATGAAACCGCTACAGGAGAAAGAAGACTGGTCCCAAACCCTTACAGTCTCTGTTCCTGGAACCCCAAAGGCTAAGTGATCATTATCCCCACATTTCTGTACCCAACTGAGGACACATGTTTGTGGCAAGACCAAATGAATGGAGGAGCTTCAAGAAGATGCAGTATTAAGAGGTATTGTCCTCCCCACATGGTGCCTTCCAGCCAAGTGAGGATCAACTGCTCAAATTATCTCTGAAGCAATGAGTTCTACAGAGGAGGAATTGAGGGGTGGTGCAGACGCTTAATAGAAGACTCACCTAATATGGGAAGCTTATTAATTAGAGGTTCATGAACTTGGCATGTGATCTAAAAGATTTTGGTCAGAGTCCAGCACTATGAGCAGGTGAAGGTGTACACAGAAAGAGAACACTGCAAAAGGGATTAGAAGGCACAGCCATGACATCTAACTCCATACTCTGAGATCATGGACCACTGTAGCACATGTATTTCCCAGCTGTATTTCCAAGTATTTGATGTTTCTTCACATCTACACACTATGTGTACATTATCTATTACAAGAAAACATCATCACCCTCATCTGAAAGCATCAGACACCCAAAAGTAGACTAATTCCCTGTCATCAAAGGCTTTATACACAAAAGCCACTGCACCAAGTATGCTTATGTAAACTGTATTTTTGAATTCTCACCATGACTCTGCAAAGCAGGTACTATACGTTCCCCCATTTACAACTGGAAAAACTGAAATTCTGAGACAAGAAGAACTTTGTCCATGGTTGGAAGCAGAGGTATGAAGCTAGAGCTCCGACTCACACACCATTAGAAATACTCCAGCCGCTGGAGGAAGACTAGAAAGCCCAGGACTGCAAGAAGGCCAGCATGGCCAAGCAAGCACTCCTTCATCATCAATGGTTTTTCACCCACTAAATGCTCCTTGCAGCCAACACTTGCTTCTCTAGAACTAAAACTAGAGACTCTGGTGAGTACAACCACTGGAAGGTTTTCTCCATGGCTGTCTCACACTGAGAAAGGTAGACTTACTAGAAAGTGTTACATTGACAGTGAAATGCAAGGACCAATTGCACAAAACTGGGGAGACTCTTGGAATCACAAACTAACCATCTGGAAATGACCTCTGAGAGCAAAAAGGTATAGCTGACCTCAGAAACCAGAAAGGTGTAGCACATTTAGAAACCATGGCACTGAGGAAGTCACTTCCTTTCATCCATTTACATTTAAACAGTGCTCTAGGGTCATTCTGCTTTCTCTTGTACTGAGAGGTAGAAAGTAAAATAAAAGCTCAGAAGATCTTCAGTTCTCTAGGTAAAAAAAACATGGGTGTTGGATCTCCTAGCTAGACCTTTGATCGCCTTCACCCTATGCCCTCCTCCTTACAGGTCCATAAATAGGGCCCACATGTCATAAGCACAATTAAGATCAGAGTACATCTGGGATGAGCATGCATGCTGAGAGCCCCTGAAATAACAGCATTTCTGTCCGTCCATCATACTTAGAGACTCAGGGGACGGCACCCAGGTAGGGGTGCCTGTCCTTTAAATTCCAGAAGCCTGATTTACTCGAGTTGTTGTTGCTTTGTTGTCGTTGCTACTTTTGCATCCACTGACATGGGTGTACCCTGCCACCTTTTTCTGTCTGAGCTTTATCTTTTGTTGGCACAGACTTGCCCAGAGCACAATGTCAATGATCTTCAATAAATGGAGCTGCTTGCTACTTACTACTGGGCATACACTCAGCAATTCGCCCCTCGTTGTACACAAGAGCCTGGACTGTTGTTGGCCCATTGCACAGCAGCAGTGTGGTCCTTCAGCAGCCTTTGCCAAGGCACTAGGACTTCACCTTTCCCAGCAGGGTTAGTCACAGCTGGGCCCATTACAGTCACTCAAGGACTTGTTAGCAGTGCCCCACCCCCACCACTGCCCAGTCTTGGGGCTTCGAGGGCTCCCAAAGTTTGTGTTTCTAACAACTTCCCAGAAGATAATATACAGACTGGACCACCTGTGAGATTCACACAGAGGTCCTATCTGAAAAGTGGAGAAATGGGGCACAGCAAGGAAAATGATTTGTCCAGGGTCACACCGCACTTTGTGTACTTGGTTGGTTTTTTGCAGTACTTGAGACTGAACCCAAGCCCTTGGCACAGAGCTGTATCTGTGGCCCTTTTTTAAACTTTTTTTTATCTTGGTTCAGTGTCCCAACCCACGGGTAAAGTCAACGAAGACCCTAAAGGGAGAGTGGGGATGAGACAGGGACAAGAGACACAAGAAATGGAGACAAGACAGGATTCTGATCAAGTCTCATTTATTGGCAGGAAATGTTGGGTTTTTATAGGGCATGGAGAATGAGGGAGTGAAGACACTTAACTAGGCAATGGTGGGTGGTCTTAGCCTAATTTAGGGAGGTGCATGGCTTTGGGAACTTTGGGAAATAGACAAGATATGAAGAAACAGAAGCTTAGCTCAGAAACAGAAAACTGCATTGTGCAGAAACAAAAACTGATAGGATGGCTACTATTATCAAACCAAGGTCAGTCATAAGTCTCTCACAGAGGTTTCCTTCCCACAGGGAGGTTTCCCACAGGACAGGGTCTCACTAAGTTGCTAAATTGCTCAGGATGGGCTCAAACTTGGAATCCTTTGGCCTCAACCTCCCAGAATGCTGGGATTTAGGCCTCTCTACTACCAGACCCAGCATATTGCAAGTTTTTGATACAGCCCAGACTTCTTTCTTTAAGCAAGAACTCTTTTACATAAAATATATATATATATATATATATATATATATATATATATATATATACATTCATTCTGTGTAACAACGGAAAGCTGTCCATCACTACAATAAGTGTGTTGAGTTAGGAGTGACTGCAATGAAAATCAGAGTGTGACCATGCTTCCACAGTGCTTTACTCTTTAATGAGCACCCTGTACATTCTACTTTGGTCAAGGTCAACTCCAAGAAAGTTTGTAAAACCCTTGTTGAAGTCAAGTATCCTGGCACTCCATACAAAGCTTAAGACTCACGTTATTTCTCTGTGTGATTCTCACTATGTGATCCATCTGTCAGAGGGGAAAAAAAGAAAAGAGCTTGTGTCCAGCTCAGATTTGGCCTTGGGCTGTCAGTCCCTCTTCTGGCCTCAGGCTTTTTGACTCGTTAAGTAAGGGCAGCCTCTAAAGGGCTTCTTTGAGCTCCAACGCCCTGCAGAGCAGAGAAAAGGCAGAAGCAACAAGTCTGGATCAAAGGAGGCCTGAATGACAATGAATGCTGTGGAAATGACACTCCCATTACAAAGAACCACTAGGAAATACACACAGTCCCAGGAGGACAATGTGGCAGTGAACAATATAGTGCTGATGGTGGGCAACAGAAGGCAGAAGAGTATGGAGCCACTGGGGCTGGATCCAAAAAGATAGGGACAAATGAACAATGAGCACATTAGCACTGACTCATTCTGTTTACCCTACTTCCCCTCCCCCCAACAAACAAATGGATTTGTGGCCCCTGGAGGATTCTTTAAGATCATTTTCATTTAGAATGACTTTTCCTTCATGTTTGCTGAAAAGACCAAAGAGTCAAAGGATACTTAAGTATTTGTACAACAAGCTGTGAAGGGCCACAATGTACTGCTCATTAAAAGAAAATTCACTCCCTGAATAGCAACCAAACATATGCCAACCAGAAAAAAAATGAAGCCTAGTTCACCCACATTTGGGTAAGAGGATAAGGCCCCCAAAACAGTACAGTGCTATCATTGCAGGGTTAACATCTGCCAAGGAAAAAAAGCAAGCTAGCATAGGTGCATAATCTATCTGTCCAAGAGTCAAGGTCAGAAGTGAGCAGGTCCTTATTTTATTCACTTTTCTACAGGTATGAAAAGATTTTATCTAGCAGACGTAGGCTTTTAGCAAAAAATAAGCTCCTGTGGTTCCACTTACTTACAACTACAAGGAATATATGGCTAGAGACGGCCATCTGTTTCTTAATTTTAAAGTAGAAAGTAAAGAAAGTTTTCTAACTCTAGTTTGTGGATTAATTCAACAGTCATTATTATTTTTAAGCATAGACATCATTAACAACTGCTGCCATTGTATGTGTTTAAGGTCAATGCATATTGTATGAGGGTTTGTGCTAAAATGATAATTCTAGATGTCAACATGCACATCTCAATAGCTCTTTAACAAAAGGTGGCTGTTTTTGCAAATTAGCAACTGAAACCCATTCCTGTTAAAAGCTCAATTTTCCTTCCTGTATTCTTTTTTTGCTCTGCGTGATACAGTCATACAGAAATGGAGCTGTTTCTGGAATAATAGAAGACAAAAGCTAAAGGGATTTACTGTTTTCTTCTTGAGGCTTCCAAATCAGACCACAGAAATTAAGAATAGAAAGTAAGGCCCTGACTCCAAAAAGATATGCATCTTGCCCTTAAGAATTCTTTCGCTAAGCCTTTGTCTTGGTGTCTATATTACTAGGACAAATACCTGTTGTAGTCAGGAGTTGTGCAGAGAACAATTGGAATCAGGACATGAAGTTTATAATATTATTTTTGTGATGGTCACCCTGAGTTAACACAAGAAAATGCAGAAAATCTATCCATAATACCAAAGACATAGAATATTTAGCCAAGGGCCTGAATCCCACAGTAATGTCCCACATGAGTCCAGATGAAGACCCAGAGCTCATGACAATGCCTCCCAGGAGTCCAACTGGAGGTCTAGAGTCCACAAGAAGGACTCACGCCAGTCTCTTTTACGGATCTATGCTGGGAAGGCCCAAAGGCCAGCAGTGGAAACTAGAAAGTCTATGCCAGCAGGGTGAAGGAGCTGTGCTGGTAGGTTGAGGATTCCGTTCTGGAGCCAAGAAATCACACTCACAACAAGACCAGGGCTGTCCTGAAAAGCACCACAGCCATCCTCAGCGACACGGAGGCCTCGAGCTCCTCCGATGATAAGCACAGTCAACTACATGCCAGGAAGCCAGTGTGACGAGTTCATCCTGGAGACTAAGCAGCACATGTCTTCCCCTCCGGAGCCAGGAAGCAATGCTCAGTGTGAGGACCAGAGCTTCTCCAGGAGAACCTAATGGCTCAAACAGCAACATGTATGAGAACCCACAATGGCTCAATGCATCAATGCACCTCAACGCCTCAACGTACTTCCTTCTCCGTCTCCACCTCTCCATTTATGCTGGCAACCTTCCACAGGTGAAACATCTACGCTCAGCAGCATGATGATTTGATTCCACTGGTGTGAGTTGACCACCATAACAATACCCAAAGCCCATAATTTGAGGAAGAGAGATATATTTGGGTTCACAGTGTCAGGAGCTTCAGTCCATGGTTGTCAGGCTCAAGTGCACAAATGGTGCAGCAGAAGGGCCTGGGTGGAGGAGACCTGCCCACGTCATGGTGACCAGGAAGCAAAGACAGAAGGGAAGATCCAAGGAGGATCCCAGTGATCTTCCAGTAACCAGGCCCTATCTCTTAATGGTAAGTTGGCTATCAGCTCATCTGTGGAAAAACTGAATGGATTGGCACAGCTCCCCCATGATCTAACCACCTCCCCTGCACATGAGGCTTTGAGGAAACACCAGATCCAAACCATGGCAGCCTTGATGCCAAGCGTCATTTCCCAACTGCAGAGATGCAGCTCCTCCCACATGGCCACTTCCCACACTGACTCCACACCATTGTGGAGATGAGGCCTGGAAAGTTCTGTAGAGGAAGGAACACAGGAAAGATGCAGAGCTTGAGGTAAAGGTGAACACTGAGGCATCACCGAAAAGCATAAAGGGAGATGTTACTAGGCCAAGGACAAGAAAAGCCTCAGCCGGCGGATCCCTGTCCCGATCTGTCCCGCTGATGTGTCACTGTGCACCAGGAAGCTCCGAGTGCCTCTGCCAGTCGTGCCCTTCACTTTTTCTGGAGGGAAAAACCTTGTACAGCAAAAGAGAAGAAACAAAAACACTGTGACGCACCCATGCCACAAACTCCAGGGAGCCTCACTGGAAACTCGGAACAGGATTGAGCTAGTTAGTTGCTATTTTGGCTTCCCAAAAGTCAATTTTAGGAATCAGGCTACAGAGCAGTCTATGAAGACCAGAAGCAGGGACAGATCCCAGAATATATCTGGACTTCTCTTCTCCCCAACAGAGAACGGCAAAACAGTCTCAAGAGTCCAGCATCTTTTCTTTCTCAGGCGCCAGGGCAAGGCAATAATGTAGGCAGCACTAATAAACTAAAATGGTTTTATTTTCTAATGCAGATCTACAAATCTGTAATAACATTAAGAAATGAAATTACCTCAACAAGCTTCTTTCCCTCTTAAACCAAAGTAACAAATGCAAAAGACGAATCTGCCCACTTTTCAAAATTATAGCTCTTTTCCAGAAGAACATGTGCTAAAACGGTCTCACATTTTTAGACACAGTATTAGGGCCAAGCATTTATTTTGTGTTTTCTTATGAGAAGTTCAGTAGGATGCAGCCATGAGAGAGAGGACAGGAGAGAAGGAGAGGAGGGGAAGAGAAAGGGAAGCAGGGATATTCCAGGACCCTGTGGTCCCACAAGCTATGAAACCTAAGACTTCCTGTGTAAAATCCCTGAGAGAGTGGAAGATAAAATCTGAGGACCAGGAAGCTAAAATGTGTGAATTCTTCCTATGCTCAGCTTGGTGCGGTGCTGAGGAGCCCTGGCTTGGGGATCAGCCATTCGTTCAAAGCCTGTCTCTTCCACATGATGGCTGCATGCTGTTGGCGCTCTCCCTGCCTCTGAGCCTCAGTATCCACAGTGTCCATCTGCCCACAACCTTTCCCCACTTCCTTCTTCCCTAGAATAGAGTCCTTGATTTCAGCAGTTAACAGAGATTCCCTGATTTCAAGAAACGGGCCCCACCACAGAGGCAGAAGGTGGGGTTGCAGAGGGTGAAATACTAGCAACATAGCTGGAGGAAAATCCTCTTCCAAAAAAAAAGGCAAAGCCTTGCAAGGAACAGACCTTCAGGTCTTCTCTATCCTTCTTGCTTTCTGGGTAGACAGTGTCTGGAGCTGCAGCAGCCTTCTTGCAGCCATCAGGATAAAAGGCAATATGCTAAGTGCTAAGGGTGGAAAAACAGAAGACTGCAGGGAACTTGAGCTCTGCATGACATTGTTGAGTAGCTGCATACTTCTGCTTTTTTAATTTCAGTACTGGGATTGAACCCAGGACATTTACACAAACTATATCCTCAGCCTTTTTTAGTTTTATTTTTGTTGCAGCTGTTGTTGTTTTAAAACAGGGTCTCACTAAAATGCTAAACTGTCCAGGCTGAACTTAAACTTGAAATCCCCCTGTCTCAGCCTCCCAAAGTTCTGAGATTACAGAAGTGTACCAACATGTTTAGATACTTCTCCACTTTTAAGTGAAAAAAATAAAACCCTATGTTTAAGTTTCCATTTGCTTTTTTTTTTTACTACTACCTACATTCAAGTTTTCTAAAATTATATTCTCTCTCCTATCAGTTAAGTTTGGCCATTTCAATCAAAAGCTTCAAATAATTGGAGGTTTAAAGAAAACTCTATTTCTGGTTCAGGTAAAAGAAATCCAAGGCAGACATCCAAGGAAAAGTACAGCCCCATGGTCATCAGGGCCTCTTGCTGTTTCTCTCACTTTTCTCCATCATCCTACCATTTGGCTTCCATCTGCAAAATTATCTCATGCTCCAAGATTGCTACTGGAATTCCAGCCATCACAAAGGTATTCCAGGCAGCAGAAAAGAGGAAATGAGTCAGCAAATGAGTCAGCAACAGGTATACTGGCAGTCTTAGAAGTTCCCCACACACTTGCTTCACAGCTCTTTCATCTCAGTGCAGTCATCGGCAGGGCTGGCTGCAAAACACCATAGCAGTATATTCTTTTAAACCACGAGTCATGCCACCCCAGTGACAGCAGCACTGTGCAACATAGAAATAAGGAGATAGTAATCGCAAGTGAAAGCTGGCAGACTGTTAAAATGAGTAGAGGCGAGCAAAACACTTGGCACACTGTGTAATATATAGTAAGCCATGGGTAGAAGTTGGAAATGGGGCTTCACATTTGAGTTACGATATAATTGATGAGTCTTTGTTCATTAATACAGCATTCCTCAAACTACTGTCTACATACGATCTTTGTGATTTTTCCATATTCCTGTATCATCTATGCTATTAACATTTCCTTTAATACAACTTAAAGCTGGACATGGTGACATACACCTGCAATCCCAGCACTCCGGGTGGCTGAGGCAGGAGGATCGCACATTTAAGCCCAGCCTGGACAACTTAAGTGACTTGGAAAAATCTGGTCTCAAAATACAAAATAACAAAAGATGTAGCTCAGTGTGAGACCTCCCAAAATCTCAACTTGAGTTTTAAAGTTACATATATAATTCCCATAAATTGCAACCCAATATTTCTCTAAAACAACAAAACATATAACTGGTACTTACAAAACCGTTCACTACAGACATCATCTACCACCATCTCCCAGGCCACATTTCTGGAAAACATTTCTCTGTTGGTGGCTCTGGGATGAGTAAGTGACTTCCATGATGGCCTCCAGTCCCCTTGGTCATGAATCACTTCCCACTGCTAATCATGGGCTCCCCCTAATGCTAACACGCTCCTGGCCAGACTCCATGCTGGGACATTCAGGATCCTCCATGCATCCTTCTGCCTCTCCACACCCAGGGCTGTCCCTGGCACACTCAGTCCCTCGAGCTGGCTAGCTACACCAAAGAAAGTGTCACAGAAGTCAACTGCCTGCCTACTGAAGCATTTCCCAGCATGGACTCTGTACCCAGAGCATCTACATCACCACCATTTTCATGCTGTGTGACTTTGGGCAAGTTACCATGCCTCTCTGTGTCTCAATTCCTTCCTCTGTCCCTACCAAAGGGTATTGTGGAGATCCAATGGGCTAATGTACATAAAACACTTCAAACAGTTTATGGCACAGAACTAACTCTCAGAACAAGTCAGCTATTATCCTTTCTGTGACTGTCCTCAAATGACAGTGGTTAAAAGAACAGGCTCTGGAGTCCTGAAAACTGGGTTTCAAATCTCAACCCCAGTTCATATTGAATCCGTTCACTTTGCTCTCCCGTGTGCCAAAGAAACGATGCTTCTTCTTCTTGCATTTCCCTAACAAACCTATTCTTTCCCACAAGGCTCATCCCTTAGGAAAGGAGCAAAACCTTACAGAAAAATCCAGATCCAATCAACTCCAGCAAACTGAGAGTGAAAGTCTTTGGGGCAGGCTTCCTTGTTTTAAATAGCAATGTCAGATCACAGATTTCCACGGGCCGTCCAGCCCCCTGCGGGAACATGGCTGTGGCCTGGCATAGCATGCTCTCCACAGAGAGAGGCCGGGCAGGGCAGGGCAGGGCAGGGCAGGCAGTGCCGAGGTCCTGGGGCACTTGCACACACCGCAACGAGCAGCGCCTTCAGTTGCACCTCCCTGCTGCTCCCCTGCCCGCCTCTCACACCAGCTCTGGGACAGGAGTCAGGGGCATGGGGACAGGAGTTGGGAGCAGTCCACAGCCTCAGGGCTGGGATCTCCCAGTTGTCACCCACTGTGCCTCACACATGCTGGTGCTGCTGCTGCATCAGTGTCCAACAGCCTGACACCTGGGTTTGGGGAAAACGTGAAGAAGTTCCTGGGCTGCACTGGCCACATCCCAGCTCCTGCCAAAGCTACTAAGGCTTGGCCCTATCTCCGCCAAGCCAGCATCAGGCACAGGTCCCCAAGGCAGGCCTGACATCCTTTGCACCAAGGGCCCACACTCACGTGTGACTCTGAGGTTCCCTCCACACCACAAGGGCACCAAAGGCAACTGGGGAGAGACCAACATGGGCCACTTCGCTGCTAACCCTGCTGAGTGGCCAAGTTTCTCTGCACAGGGCTCTTCTCACATTTGGAGCCAGGCAGCTGAAGGCAGTGTCCACCAGGAGTTCTGAAGGGACCGGGGATCCCAAGCTGTCTGATACTGTCACCTTCTCACCTGCTGCAGCCCACAGTTTCCCCCGTGTATCCTCTCTCCTTTCTTCTTCTCATGAAGCCCTGGCCTGGAGGAGAGGGTTTAGGAGAGACATCTTCTCTACTCTGGTGAAGAAAGCATGATCAAATTCTTCTGAGTTTTCTTCTAAGTATACTAACAATAATAAAAAAGAAATACTCTTCCCATCACCTTACCCTTCCTCCCCATACCCTTCCTTCTAAAGCCCAGTTTTCATCTTTCTGTCTTATCCCTGAATCTAATTCTGAATGTCAGAGCTGATTAACATGTTCTATTTTATCCTTGCATTTCTGCTGGAAAGCTCTTCTACCCCACCTCCCATCTAGAGAGATAAATGACTCGGGAATCAGTAAAGTATTCGGGGAAGCCCAGAAGAAAGGGCATTTTAAATTCCTCAAAATATTTACCCAGTTACATTTATCACCTTGAGAAAGTTTCATGATTTTTTTTTGCTTCAGTTTCACTCTCTGCAGAAAAGTAAACTATAGTGGTACTAAACCAAAGGGTAATTAGAACAACTAAAATCGTGTATGCCTGGAAAGACGTGTAAGCAAATGTTCGCAGCAGCACCATACACAATAATCCAGAACTAGAAACAATACAAATGTCCATCAACTGATGAAAAGCAAACAAAATATCATGCACTCAAACAATGGAATAGAATGCAAGCAATAAAAAGGAGTCAGTTACCAGTACATGACACATCATAGGTGAATCTCAAAAATAATACACCTCAGGAGATTACATATTGAATGGGTCCATTTATTTGCAACGTCCACAAAAGGCAAATATATGGCAACAGAAAACAAGTCCACAACTGGGAGTGGACTGTCAGCCAACAGATGCAAGAGAACATTAGGGGGTTGTGGAAGTATTTTAAAACTTGATAGGATAATTGCACCACTCGACAGATTTATGAAAGTCACTGATTTGTACACGGAAAGTGAGCAGATATGTGATTATCAGCAAAGCTATTTTTAAATGTGTCTTATCTGTATGTACACACACCAAGATCCTGTATGCAGGATTACACAAGCACACACACACACAGTCTTGTCCAGAATAAGCACTTTTAAAATGTTGATTACATTGATTACCATATCACTGAGATGTTTATTATTCTTACCAAACTACTCATTTCACGTTTTACATGGCTGTTGCCCTAAAAGAATGTGGGAACTATTTATGTTACTCTGTTATTTGTTTAGCTGTAGTATTTATTATCAAGCTCTTGGTATCTTCATAAATTCCAGGAACCATGCAGAAGGTTACCCAAGGTTCTCTTTTTTTATTATTGTATTTTAGAACCAAAGGCAAATACGTTAGAGAATTATTAGAATTCTCTGCTGCACTTTTGCCTGTTGTGAAAGTCAATTTTCCAAATCATAATACTTGAGACTAAAATTTAAATAAATAAAAATGAAAGCACTCAGCACACCTGCTTCGCTCAGGTGCTGCATCCTTTTTATAGAATGTTAATATTTATACCCTTCTCCTGGGTGGGCATAAAAGATGCTCCTGCCTTCATGTTTAAAAGCAGACGTGCATCACCTACTTCTGCACTCACGGCTACTTGCTCATACCCAGGAGGCTGTGTCTGCTTTCTCAGAGACTCTTGAGCTGTGCGTGCTTCTCGTCAGCCAAGCAGGCAGGCTGCACTCCGCACCCCTTCCGGAAAGCATCTCATTTGGGCCACACTCTGTGCGACAAACATCCCAGCCCACCACCTCCAGGGTCCAAGGCTTCACTTCACTTCCTCTCCATTTAGCCACTTTCAGCAGTTTTCTTGTCCCCCCAAACTCGAACTCTAGCCAGCCAGAATCTACTTACCTGGTCCCCTGATCCTTACCCGCTTCCTGCCATGGAAAATGGAGTCCTGCCATCACCAAGTGTTAGATGGCCTGACTGAAAACTTCCTCTTCCTTCTCTTCCCTGCTGCCTCCTCCCTTCCTCCTACTCTTTCTTCTTACCTTTTCCTTCTTTGTTTTCTTTTCTGTTTGTTTTTGGTTTTTTGAGACAGGGTCTCCTGAAGTCGCTAAATCGCACAGGCTGAGCTCAAGCTTGGGACCCTTGCTGGACTTACCTGCACACACCCCCATACTCAGCTTGGCTTCTGCTTCTTTAGATCCTCTGGCACTGCACACTTGGCACTCCTGCAGGGCACACGCACCCTGGAGACACAGCCCACTGAATCGCCCACATTGGCCATGTTTTCTTTAGGTCTCAGTGCAGATCAGTGGTGCCCAAAGCCAGCTGCCCAGAGCAAGTGTCCTTTGGACACTTGTTTAGAATGGAAATCCTTATTCTCTAACTCAGCTGGACTGAATCTGAAATTCTGAGGGTGGAGCCCAACAACTCATGGCTCAACAAGCCTGCCAAAGTGAGTCTGATGCAGAAATCAAAGGGAGAATCGCTGCCCTAAACCAAGGCCCACGGGATATGACTCTGCTCTGAGATCAGGGCAGCTGAAACATCAGACTGCCCCTAGCACTGCCCATGCTTCCGAGCTGCTGGTGCTCATTAAAGAGACCTCTGTCACTTTCCAGACCGTCTTCCTGTCCACAGAGAACTACAAAATGAGGACAGCAAGACAGCCAGTTAGCTTATCAAACTGTTTCAGGAGCTGAGCTACCATTACTGATAATCATCAGCAGAGAGGCTGATGGATCTGAAAAGCTACTGTCCCTTGAAAACCACTTGGCCACCACTCGGTGGGAACCAGGGCTGGGGAAGGGTCAGCCCTGGTCAGATGGAGATATACCACAGAGCAGGAAAGATACTGTACTGCTTAGAAGAGCAGAATACAGTGGTTTTATTTTTTTAAAAAATAGGTAAGAGGATTGCCTTGGCTACTTTTCTCTGACTGCTGGGACAAAATACCCAACCCTCAAAATTAGGAAATGAAAGGTTTATTTGGCTGACAGTTTGTGGAGGTTTCAGTCCATAATCAGCTGGCTCCAAGGCAGAACGGCACATGGCAGAGGGCAACAGTTCATGGTGGGAGAAAACAGCAAAAGCAACAAGAGCAAAAGGAGAGGAGCATGGCGAGAAAACTCTGCAGGTCCCTTATATTGTATATAGGCCACACTCACTTGGGTGTAGCACTCACACCCATAACCCCAGCATTGGACCATGAGTCACTCACAAACTCCAGAAGCCTGCCTCCATGACTTCATGAGGCTTTAAGGGGGAAATCCAGACTCAGACTATAACAAGGACACAGGCCATCTTTTGAAATAGCAAGCACACAAGATACATTAGCAGAAAAGTTTTAATTTTTTAAAATCATGTTAAGGTATCACTCTTGTTTTAATATTTAGAGCCTTTGACAAGTCATCCCACATTTATGGCTAGGAGAAAATGAAAACATCTGAAACTTCTTATAAAAAGAAAGTGAGTATGGAGGAAGTAAGTCCAGTCTGGGAACCAGCGCCATGCACAAGCCACTGCCAGACTGGGAACAGCCAGACCCAAGCCCCTCCCCAAGAGTCAGCACCATTCATGGACTTGAGGAGAGAGAATAAGGCCACACCAGGAAGTAAGCCCAGTCTGGGAACCAGTGCCATGCGTGGGCTGCAGATGGACTCAGAACAGCCAGACCTTCTGTTGCACAGACTGGCAAACAAGATGTACAAAGTCCCTGCCCACCACCCCCACCCTCGTAAGCGATCAGCTTATCTGGAGAAACACAGGCTGTGATGACAGCTATGGAGGTGAAATGCAATTGGATGCCAGTGGTGCTTTGGTGTTTCGCTAACATTGCAGGTCTAGGTTCAGTGATCTGATCACAGGTTCAGAGCAGAGGTAACACAGTGTGGCATCTAAGGGGGATCTCCTTCTCAGGGTTGTATCCATTGTTGATTCCTATGGGCTTGTTTTGAAATCCATATCACTTCCATTGTTTTGTCGGGTTGGGTTTTATTCTCTTTTGTTTTGTTTGATTACATTAAATCTGATGGTAGGAGCAGCTATTTCAAAAACAGCAAGATATATTATGGTGGCAATTTTGGATTTACTATTGGCTTGTTTTGAAGTTCTTTATTGCATTCATTGTTCTGTTTTTATTGTTTCTATTCTGTTCTTTTCTGAACAAAGGCTCTGTTTTTATTATGTCTGAAGTTATCTGCAGCTATTTTGAAGACATCAAAAAACATTATGGTAACGATTGATGATTTTGTAATGTTTTGGAGTCCCATATCTCTTACACTGGTTTGTTTTGATTGGTTTTATTCTGTTTTATCCTCTTTTTTAAAAAAATGAGTGTGAAAGTTAATGTGTCTGCCTCAGCTGCATGGGTTTCACAGACAATGAAAGGGGGAGGCCGTTGGGGGCCAGGCAAACAGGAACTCGAAGTGTTTCCTGAGGGCCTCTCAAATTGTGAGGTTCTCTGTTGAGAAATAACCACACTTGCTCTGGGAACCTGTGTCCTCTGCCATGGAACCACAGCAAGTAGTGCCTAATGGCTTTGTGAAAAATGCAGACACCCTTCTCACCTTGCACACAGCAGCTCAAGATGCTTCTGAAGTGTAAGTCAGCCTGCATTCCTCCCACTCACAAGGCTTCCATTGCACCAAGAGTGAAATCTAAAGTGCTGTATTAACTGTGACAATCTGCCTGGCCCTCGCTAAGAGGTCCTTCTCCCCCACTATTCTAGATCCCTCCTCCACTGTTCCACACCTGCCCTGCTGCATTGCAGCCCCTCTTAACTTCATGCTGCATTAGTCATCCCATGTACATTCCTGCCCCAGGGCCTTTGCACCAGCTATTCCCTCTACCCAGAACTCTCTTCCCACAGAGACCCATGAAGCTGTTCTGCTCCAGTTAGTCCTTATTCAAATGTCCTGATATCAGAGAATCATCTACATAAAATATACATACAGTTATTCTCTGTTCTCTCTCCCCTTCTTCACTGATTTCTGTGTATTACATGCTTGATTTTTCAGCCTTAATCTCCCTCTAGAATATAACCTCAGAAAGTAGAGATTGCATCTGTTTTGCTCTCTGTGGAAGCCTCAGTGCCTAGAACAGAGGCTGGCACCTAATAGATGCTCAGTAAATATTTTTTAGATGAAATCATTTCTCAATGAATGAGAAAATGTTAGGTGCTAAAGATACAGATAGACATAAAGCTGCAGTTCCCCGCCCTCAATGAACTCACCCTCAGTTCAAGTTTAGGTCCTTTCTCCACTGTAACAAACTGAAAATTAAAACTGAGTCATACAAAGTGCATGTATCTCATATTCACAGTTGAACCTGTATAACTCTTAGCATCAGAGATGGTTTGTTAAACCATCTGGTATGTCAAATTCATCTGATAGAACTAATTTAGATGACTACTTGAAGGTTCTGTGTCTCCCTAAAAACCAGTCCGTCACCACTGATCAGAAGTAGTCACATTACTTATCTGTTGGTGGTGGAGCCAGTGTCTAGAAGTTACCTAGGATCTGATAGGTGATACTTTCCTCAAACGTTAGTCCCAAGGAACAGGGAGTGATTCATATTCAATGCTACTTACTGCAAGAAGGTTGACAAGATACATGGTTTGTCTCATGTGTAAAACATCTCTATTTATAAGAGATTCCCCGGAGAGGTAGAGAATAGTCAATAACCTTTCTTCCATGAATACAAGCAAAATCACCATTACTATGAGTGCATTTTGCTCATTAAGTAGTGTGGCGTGTCATGAAACCAATGCCTGCATCACTTTCCCTCACTCATGAACCGTTTTAACAGAGATAACCTTATGGAGACATTCTCTTCACATTAACTCATTAAAGAATAAAATGATTTTAAAAACACCCTCCAGAAATAGCTTGTTCTATTATTTTTTCCCTTGGTTGGTGTCTGGCTGTGCACTGGACTTAGGACATGATGGTTTTTAGCACTAATGAGAGCCTATTGGTGAAATATTAACCAACCATCATACAGCAATTCTCTCACAAAACCAAACTTGGGACATGATTCTCCAAATTTTCATTAAAAAAAAAACTTATCTAAAGATCTAATGTCAGACCAAATGGAAGTCTGATGGGAGAAATTCCTACCTAAACTTGAAAATTTGAAGTGTCACTGGTTAGAAATCAGAACCTTCTGAACTGATCCTGTGTGGTTTGGAGCACCATCTCGTCCATGCGCAGAAGCTGACCTGTATGTGCTCCCCTCCCCCTAGGCGAGAAGCAGCCACAGGGAAAATCTCCAGGCCCAGCTGGGAACCTGAGGCTTCCACATGGGGAATCACTTCTCTGTCCCTCCAGAGGACTCCTGCTATGGGGACTAACAGGTTCAAAGTCTCTTCTGAACCAGTAATGGCAAACACTCTGCTACCAACCTGTATCAAAATTCTTTCCCAACAAGAGTTTTGTTTGGAGCCGCATATGGTAATACATACCTACAAGCCAAGAACTCTGGAACGCTGAGGCAGGAGAATGAAAGTTCAAGCCTGGCCTGGGCAACTTAATGACTTGAGACTCTGTCTCAGAACAAAGGGGAAGATACAGCTCATGAAGAAGGCCCTAGATTCTGTTCCCACCACTGAATACACACATGAGAGAGAAAGGTGGGGAGAGGGAGAGAGAGGGAGAAATTTAATTCTCACACTCAGAGTCAGCAGGCTACACGATGCTCCGTAAGGCGGCCCTGTTGCAAAGAACAGCACAGAGGGAGGACTCGACTGTGTACTCCTGACAGTTGTAACTCCATTAAGAGGTTTGGTTTTTAAGCCCTGAAAGTTGAATCTCTGCTCCCGCTAGGCTCAGGGTCCCATGAATTCCTGCCCTTTGGATCCAAGCCTGGGGTCCCTCTTGACAGCAGGACTCTGCCCCCAGAGGATCTGTTGTGAGTTCCCCAGGCCCAAAGGGCAGGTGCAGACTCCAGGGCAGGCAGAGTGCTCCAGCCATCCACCAGCCAGCACTTCGGAAAGGGGCTGTGCAGATTCATCCGCCTGAACTTAGCAAGCTCACAACTATCGACACTGAAACACAGGGATGGAGGCTGGGAGACCTGTGAGTGTGAGGGATTAAAACGTGTTCACTGACATGTCAGTGAAAGACCCAAGAACAGAGTAGACCATTCAGAGTTTTCAGGAAAGGAAGGCAGAAAAGCAAAGGACATAAACAAGATGCTAAAGGGACCACAAATGTAAGGAAAGCTACAGGTTAAAGATGCTGGGGAATCTATGTTAGCTCTATAACATAATGTATTTATATAGAATACATACAAAATGTTATGTTTTATATATATATATATATATATATATATATATATATATATATATATAATATTTAGCACCAACAAATCCTGTATATTAGGGAAAATGCAAACATGAGGGAAAGAATTTACAATGCTCAAAAAACTTTTATGCACATAAATACCCCAGGGGTAGTTGATAATCCCTGGAGATTGGGATTTTACTTTTTTAAAAAAAGAAGAAAAAAAAGATATAAAATTTCAAAATAAGATAGCAGGTAAGTAACAATGATTAACACATAGCATATTGTTATCTTCAAAGTATTTGCTCAGATTAAAATGTATAAGCATGAAAACACTGATCAAATGATATAAGCATGAAACTT
The DNA here is from genome assembly GCA_004027295.1 of Dolichotis patagonum. Classification (NCBI taxonomy): domain Eukaryota; kingdom Metazoa; phylum Chordata; class Mammalia; order Rodentia; family Caviidae; genus Dolichotis; species Dolichotis patagonum. The sequence goes on from PVJX010008697.1 coordinate 39,428, forward strand.
TCTTTTCAACAAACTAATAGAGGTTAGTAGTATAACTATTTTAACTGTCTGGTATATTTACTTTTTATCTTTTTCTTCCTTTCTTTTCTCCTTTCCCTCATTTCAGTTGGTCTTTCCTTTTGAACAGTTTCTTTCCACTTCCCAATATCTGCTGTGCATTTTAGATCTTACTTACTCTTCCAGCTACTTACAGTAGACAGACAATACAATGTTTGCACATGTGAGTCTGATTTATTTCACTTATGTGTATGGTCTCAAGTTGCATCCATTTGCCAATAGTCTCAAGTTTATCCTTCTTTATGGCTGAGTAGTACTCCATTGTATAAAAAGACATTCTTTTTATCCATTCCTTGGTTGATGGGCATTTAGGTTTTCCAAAATTTAGCTGTTACAAATTTTGCTGCTATAAACATGGATGCACATATATTGCTGTGTTAGGATGTTTTTAATGCCACTGGGAAACTATCTGGAAGGGGAATAGCTCAGTAGAATGGGACCTCTAATGCTAGTTTTTTTGAGGAATCCCCACACAGATTTCCACAGTGGTTGTGCCAGTCTACACTTCTACCAACAGTGGAGAAGTGTTCCTTTTTCCCCACAGCCCCACTAGCATTTGTTATTGGTTGATTTCTTTTCTTGTGTATTGGGGGGAGGGGTATCAGAAATTAAACTCAGGACCTCACACTTGCCATTTAGTTGATTTCTTGATGACAGCCATTCTTTCTGTGGTGAAATAGAATCTCAGTGTTTTTTCATTTGCTTCTCTTGAATGACCAATGATGCTGAATATTTTTTCATATGTTTATTTGCTACTTGTATTTCTTCATGTGAGAAGCACATATTCATCTCAGATGCCCATTTTTGGATTGAGTCTTTAAATTTGAGGGGCCTGCTTTTTTTTCAATTCTTTATATGTTCTAGACAGAAGTTCTTTGTCTGAGGAACAATTGGTTAAAATTTTTTTCCCACTCTATGGATTATCTTTTCACTCTGTTGGTGATTTCTTTTGATGTGCAAAAGCTTTTTAATAAGAAGTCCCAGTTTTTGATTCTTTGAAGGACTTCCTGTACAGTTTGGGTTTTGCTCATGAACTCTCTGCCTGCCCCTATGTCTTCAATATTTCTACTTACAACATCAGGCCTGGCAACCCAGTGACCCCAGCACAGGTCCAGAGATAAAGATGCCCAGAATCTCCACTTCCAGAAGAGGAGCATCAGTTAACCACTGCCCCATGCCTCTTCACCACGGCAGAAACTTCAAATCAGAGGAACCAGGTGCCTAGCCCAGCCCACTACCCCACAGGATGGTACAGGAAGCACCTGGGAGGCAACAACAGACTGATTTCGAGGAACACAGGAAAACATCAAGATGAAGGAGCAAAATACAATCTTAGACCTTCGGCCCATATAAAGCATAGTTCAGGAGACACAGATATAAAAGAATTTAGAAGTCACACACCTGAAGTTTCTGAAAAGATAACAAGTGAAGTAAAAGTATAGTGCTTGTCTTTTAGGTTAATTGTTCATGCCCATATCTGATAATCTCATTAGCTATTTTGAAGATAACAAGAGGCATTATGGTAACCATTGTTCATTTCCTATTATCTTGTTCTGAAATCCTGTATCATTTTCAATGTTTTGGGGTTTTTTGGTTTTATTCTCTTTAAAATAAAAAATAAAAATAAAAAATTTCTACCTATTTTCTCTTCCAGTAGATTTAGAGTTTCTGTTTTAATAGATCTTTTGTCCATTTTGACATTAGTTTCAAGCATGGATCTAGTTTTAGTCCTCAGCATATAGAGAGCCAGTATTTCCAGCACTATTTATTAAAGAGCCTTTCTTCCAGTGAACATGTTTGAAGTCTTTGTCAAAGATAAAATGGTTGAGTGTGTTTGGAGTTGTGTCTGCATCTTTTAATCTGTTCCACTGATCATCAGGTCTGGTTTTTGCCAGTACCATGCTGATTATATCACAATAGCTTTGTAGTATAGTTTCAAGTCAGGGATTGTGATGCCTCCTGACTTGCCTAGATGCCTAGAATTGCTTTTGCTAGTCTAGGTTTCTTCTGGTTCCAAATGAATTTTTTCTCTAGTTCTTGGAGCTATGTTAATGGTATTTTGATCAGGATAGCATTAAATCTGTATAACAATTTTGGGAATATGGCCATTTTCACTATGTTGGTTCTTCCTATGAACAAGGGCTAGCTTCTCATTTCCTAATGTAGTTTTCAGTCTCCTTTTTCAGAGTACTGTAGCTTTTGGTATGAAGTTGTTCCTTTGTTAGATTGATTCCTAAGTGTTTCATTTTTTTGAATGCTATTGTTAAGGGTGTGGTTTTCCTCATTTCTCTCTCAGTGAGTTTATTGTTTGTGTACAGGAATGCTATTGATTTTTTAGCACTGACTTCACATCCAGCTATACTACTGAATTTAGTTATTAACCTAGAAGTCTTCTTGGTGTGCAGCCTTTTGGGGGCTGTGGGGGACTGGAAAGGGGTGATGGAGAGACAACTCTGGAGATCAGGCTGATGGCATGGATCTGATTTTATTAAGGAAGTACAGGAGTATATATAGGCTGAAGAGGAAGGGCGGAAGTGAGCTCAGAGGAAGGGCAAGATTGAGCTTCAGGAAGGATGGAAGTAGGCTTAGGGAAGGCGGGGGTGCACTGGGGCGGCCCTGGCAGGGATGCTCTACTTGGTGTGCCAAGGAATGGGGAGTCTGAGTGTGCTCAGACTCTCTCTTCTGCCACGGCAGCCAGCCAGACCTCAGGACATCAACCTCCCACAGATTCCCCCTCTTTTTTTATTAATGCCAATTGTATGGAGCCCATCATGGCTTGTTGAGAATGTAGGGTGTGGACCTGGGTGCATAACATCTGTAAGACATAAAAACCAATAAATCCCAGTAATCCCAGGAGTCCCAGAGTGAGGAGATTAGAGGGTGAAAAGAAGCATTGTGGGTTATGTAAGAGGTCAGTGAGGACAGTATCGGTCAGTACTGGCATTTGGATGGAGTCAATCATCTGTATTTGGTTGATGAGCTGTAGAGACAAGTTCCAATAGGCGCTATTGTATGGACCCAAAATCCAGTCACGAAGCGAAAGACGTACAGCTGACAGGTTGGCAGGTTTTGGAGTAATTCAAAGCACCACAGAGGCATATCATTGATCACAGGCCGTTGTAGCCACACACCACAGATCTTGTAGTTCTGCATCTAGAAGGTCTATTTGTTGCTGAAGGTTTAAGAGAGCCATGTGGGTGTAGGTGTTTATTTGTTGTTGCACTCGAAAGGTCTCAGCAGCGGAGCTGGATAGGTTATTGAAAACCTGGGTAGTCACTGTTTATCAGATGAGGGAGATGGCAGTGGTGTCTCCTGAGGTGGCAGCTCAGCAGTAGCCTCGGCAGAATAGGGAGGAGATTTTGGGCTTGGCTGCAGCATGCTTTAATGGCTCCCCATGTGATGGGGGTGTGGTGTTAGGGATGCGCCTCCTCCTGCATCAAGTTGGTCCACCCCCTGGGCAACTATCGTTGAGTGTCAGTTGATCCATCTCCAAGGTCAGCGGCAGTGGCGGGCCGGACATCGCATGCAGGGATCCACATGGGATGAGGGGCTGTTTCTGGAAAGACACAAGTGAATCCTCTACCCTGAGTTAATAGGGGAGCAGCAGATTTCCATTGTTGATTTAAGGAGGTCCTTCCATCTCACCAGAGGAAGCGGAGTGGGAGTGGCAAGTAATGGGTCCCAGTGTTTGTGAATAGGAGCTAGCCCTTTTTTGTCAAAGGTTAATAAATTCATAGTGCTAAGGGATTTAGTTAGTAGTTCACCGGGTGTACTCCAGGGACATAGGTCCCCCTCTGTTTTTATTAAATTTGTTAAGGCAAGATTGGTGTGGTCAATGATGGTCTCTCATTGGGGATGGTAAGGGAGTCCATGATGTAGGGAAATGTTACATTTTGAACACGCATTTATGAAGGAGGCATTGGTGTAACAAGGACCATTATTTTTCAACAACCATGGCTGCTTTAACATTGGAATGCCTGTAGAATATTAGCAAATAGTTACGTATTTTACATAGAAAATTTAGAAATCAAACATACAAGATTGTAGCATAAAAAACCATGATGACATTTTGTAACACACTTGAATCTGCATTTGGACATCAAATTTCTCCGTTTTGGTTAATCATCCCTATCTAACACATAAAAGATGGGGGTGATATACATAAGCATTTAGGGGGATATACATAAGCATTTGTTAGAGGCAAAGGTCTGAATCTGAACCAAAATTCTGTCACCATAAATAAACCCCATTTTACATTTTGGAAAACCACTATATCAGAAAGCATAAATATATGAATACATCATGAAGTTAACAACAAGCATTTGTCATAACCATATGAAAACCTTTGTATGGGCATTTTTAAAAGCAAAAACCTTTAGTATTACTGCTTTTAATGATGACCAATATGAACATATTACAAGATTGTCATATAACTTTAGTTGAGATGTCTCCCATAAGGCTATGGAGATCATTGGAGCCTCCAATCAATGAACAAGAGCTGGTAAAAGGTTACCAGGTGGCCACTTTCTTATTCATCAATTGAAGTCCCATCCAACAATCTCAACCCCAAGGGATATTTGTTTAATCATTTTTATAATAATTTTTTCTTAAGAAAACTCCAATCATAACATTTAACGTATTATTTTTGAACAATGAGAGACTTTCAGATTTTGATAAGCAACAATGTACGTTACATTTACATAACTGACTGTAGCATCATTTTGACTAACTGGGAACCCAGGTGGAAGCATGTGTTATAATTTTATAACTCAAATAAATCTTGATTAAATGATCTATAAATGCAAAAGAAAAAGGAAAATTGCTGAGTGCAAAATAAAAAAGAACAGCTGTTCACAAACAGACAAATGGACAAACATGGACAGACAATCTGTACAGATTCAAACATACGTAGAAACAAACACAGAGTTGTCATTGTCTATGAGAACTCTCCAAGTTGTAGACTGGACAAACAGGCAGATTCACAGGCAGACTAACGAACACCTTACACAATCAGAGTGCATTCAAATATATTTTAGCCAAATTGAATTACACAAATTTGTCTACAGCTATACATTTTGTAGTTTTAAATAGACTAGTCAGATTTGTTGTAGGTCAATTAGCAGAGATCTCTTATCAAAGAATTTGAAAGACAAAATCTTATCTATAATGTATTTTTGTCATAGGACTTAGCATGTACTTCTATCATCTATTTGGACCTTTTTTTATTTGTGATTACCATCTCGTGGACATCTTGGGTCAAGTCTAGCTTCATCCTTTTCTATCAATTGTGGCGTGGCCTCCAAGGCATCACTGTCATAGGACTGGGCATCAGCTTCTTGAGAGGAATCAACACCTTTTCTGGGTTTGGGCTCATGATATGGCTGGACAGCACACACTGGCACCCAGATAGGCCATTTAGCTTTTCCTGGAAAAACACAAGCATACCCTCAACTCCACATTAGCATTGGACTGGGTGTTTTTATTATCCAGTATGAAGATATTTCCAAAAGGCTGGTTTTAGACTTTATTTGATTGCATTATATTTCTGCTGCAGTAGTTACATGTGTATTAGAATTTAAATATTATAAATGGTATATACTGCCAAATGAAATCCATGATGAGGTGAACTCTCCTTTTTTTTTTTTGATGTTTAAATTTTGAGCACATTTAACTACTTTTAGACCTGAAGATTACAATGAATTTTTGTGGTAAGGTGTAAAGAAAATGGAAACTGCATTTTATATTTAGGTACCTTGGGCTCTCTTGTGACATGCAGGTGGTGCTCCTGCTCTGGGCTGGAGGCCCCACTGTTGTTGGGGATCTGAGCACCAGTGCAGGGTAAACTCTGGATTTATAAAGCATGTGCACAGGTGATAGGAAAAACCAGAGTAGCTCGAGCAGGCCAGAGCCATGTCCTACCTCTCTAATAAGTATCAAAAGATCTAAAATCCCTAGGTACCTTTTCTTTACTTACAGATTTTCCAATTTTTGTCAAGGGAAGAATAACCAATTGAGCAATACAATAATCTAGGGAGATTTGAACTGTGTTTTGAATAGATTGAACCATAATACTGATTTTTCCTTGCAGCTGAAACAAGCAACATTGTTTTTTTACTTTCCTTCTCTGGGCCAAACTCCAGGCTCATTGGAGGCTTTGGTGTCCTCCCCTGCCTGGGGGCCTGAAAGAAGCAGGGAGAGGAGCAGAAAGCAGCAGTTTCTATTAAGTAACCTGTTAAAATCTGTAGCAGACTGTCCAACGGTATCTCTCACAAGGGGCATTGTGGCTAGTTTGGGGTATAGAAAAGGCAAATTGTCTATGGCCATACCACCCTGAATGCACCCGATCTCATCTAGAAAAGGCAAATTTTGGTTGGTCTTCAGGGTGTAGGGAGGTGGAAAAGAAGCAATCCTTTATATCAATAATAGCTGTGAGTTATATTTGTTGTGTATTGGGTCCCTTTTTTGTTGCTGGGCTGAGGGTTGCCCTGTTTGGAGTTTAAAGGGCTGTCTTCTCTATCAGTCTTAGAGCAGCAGTCTTTCTCCCAGCAGTAACCACGTTTGCATTTGGGGCACATTGTTGTTCACATTCATCCTTATAGATAGCCAGCCAGTCTAGCTATTGACCGCTACTGAAAATGGCTCTTGCCAGCTGTTGCCAGTCAGTGGGACAATTAAGTTCCATACTGACTAGTTCAAGGAGTTGTTGGGCAAAAGGTCCTTGGATGCCATCCTCCTTGACTGCCTCCTAGAGGCGCTTTAAGGTGATATGTTCGTGAGGATACCAGTGCAAAGGGTGAGCAGGATTCTGGTGTAAATTAACAGGTAATGCATCATTTACCTCTTTCCCATTCCCAATGTTTTGCCTGATCATCCCGAGTATGGCACAAGCCCTCATAATAATCATGCCATTCTGTAGTGGTAGACTGAGGTTTTCTATTTATATTTGTCTGACAGTAGAATTTCCATGGATCTTTATGGTGTAATGACCCATCATCACCAGTAGGTGGTGCTGCTGAGCAGGCAGGCGGATCCTCCCTGTCAAGTTCTGCTTTCATCCTCTGACAGGGCAGAGGTTCTGGCCTGTCAGCGAGTGGAGAACTCGCCAGGGTGAGGACCCTTCTCTTAGCACCATCTTTGGAGCCTTTAAGGGCTTGAGAGAAGGGTAGATTTTCAATGGAACAGAGGCCCTCTCCTCCATTGAGTTTAGCCGATCTCATTGACTCAGCGAAAAATCATTCTCCAAGTCATGAGTAAGGGATGAACCCCCCCTCCACAGGCACGCAAGCGGTGGGATCTGCTAACAGCAGGAAGGCCTCTGCATCAAAGCCAGTGATGTTTTCTGAGCCCATCAAACATGCTCGGATGGTAACTAAAGCAGGTTGGATCCCCAGGGGAAAGACTATCCCCTCATGTTGCTCCGCTGCTTGAACTCACTTTAGGAGCCAAGTCCAAGTCTGAGGGTCCCATAGGTAGGCAGCGTGGAGCCAGGGATTAAGGGGGAGAAGGATTTCCCAACACTGGGAAAGGGTGGAATAGGCAATTTTGCATTGCCTAGCCTGCAAGTGGGCAGCAAGAACCTGTGCCTGCGGGTGCTGCTCCTTGTGAAGCGTGGGGCCAATGATGTGGGCGGGGGCCACTTACCGAGTCTGAGGAGGCACAAGCGCGCCATGTTGGGTGCCACTTGCAGCCTTTTTGGGGCTGGGGGACTAGCAAGGGCTGACGGAGAGACGACTCTGAAGGTCAGGCTGATGGCGCAGATCCGATTTTATTAAGGAAGTACAGGAGTATATATAGGCTGAAGAGGAAGGGCGGAAGTGAGCTCAGAGGAAGGGCAGGATTGAGCTTCAGGAAGCATGGAAGTAGGCTTAGGGAAGGCGGGGGCACACTGGGGCAGCCCTGGCAGGGATGCTCTACTTGGTGTGCCGAGGAATGGGGAGTCTGAGTGTGCTCAGACTCTCTCTTCTGCCACGGCAGCCAGCCAGACCTCAGGACCTCAACCTCCAACACTGGTGTTTTTTGGGGGTCTTCTATGTAGAGTTTCATGTCATCTGCCAATAATGATGTTTTCATTTCTTGCTTTCCTATCCTTATTTCTTTTATTTCTCTATTGTCTAATTGTCCTGGCTAATGTTTCCGGAACAATACTGAGTACCAGTGGTGATAGTGGACATCCTTATCTCATTCCTGATTTTCAAGTGAAAGCTTTCACTTTTTGTCCATTTGGTATGATGTTGGCTGTTAGTTTGTCATAAATGGCTTTTATCAGATTGAGATAAAGACCATCTATTCTGATTTTCTGTAATTAAAAACTTTTTCTGTATCTATTGAGATGATCATGTGATTTTTGTGATTTTTGGATCTGTTAATATATTCACTGATTTGTATATGTTGATCCATCTCTGCCTTCCTGGGATAAATCCCACTTGGTCATGGGGTATAATTGTCATGATGATTTCCTGAATTCTGTTTGCTACTATCTTTAGAATTTTTGCATCTATGTTCATTAGGGAGATTGAACTGTAGCTCTCTTTTTTGGTGGGGTCTTTCTCTGGTTTTGGTATCCGGGTAATACTCACCTTCAGGAATAAGTTAGGAAGTACTGCTTCCCTTTCAATTTCATTAAGGAGTTTAAGGAGGATTGGCATTAAATTTTCTCTAAATGTTTTTGCTGAATTCAGCCATAAGTTCATCAGAACCTGGGCTTTTCTTTGTTGGTAAGATTTTAATTACATTTTAAATCTCATTAACTGATATTGGGCCATTCAAAATTTTTTCATCTCCTTGATTCACCTTTGGTAATTTGTATCTAGGAATTTCTCTATTTCTTCTGTGTTTTCCACCTTATGAGAATCAAGATTTTCAAAGGAGGTACTGATGATATTCTCAATTTCCACAAGATGTGCAGCAGTTTCACCCTTTTCACTCCCAAATGTATGAATTTCAGTCTTTGTTTTCCTTTTTTAAAGGTTTGCTAAGGTTTTATCAATTTTATTTGTTCTTTCAAAGAATCAACTCTTTAATTCATTAATTCTTTAGATTGTATTCTTAGTCTCCACTGCATTAATTTCTTTTTTTTTCTTTTTTGATTTTTTTAATCAGTACCAGGGACCGAACTCACGACCACAGGCTTGCAAGGCAAGTGCTTATGCTGCTGAGCTAAATCCCCAGCCCCTCCACTGCATTAATTTCTGCTCTGATCTTTATAATCTCCTCCCTTGTGTGTGCTTTGGGCTTGTCTTGCTATTTTTTTCTAGAAGCTTGAGGTGCAGCATTAGGTTCTTTATTTGTGCTCATTCTGTTTTCCTGATGTGAAAATTCATTGCTACAAATTTCCCTTTTAGGACTGCCTTCATTGCATCCCATAAGTTCCAGTATGTTGTATCTGCATTCTTATTTAGTTGTAGATATTGTTTAATTTCTTCTTTAATTTCATCTATGACCCATTGGTTATGTAGCAGGATGTTATTTAATTTGCATATTTTTATGGCATCTTTTGCCATTAACTTCTGATTTTATTGCACTATGTCCAGAAAACATGCATGGGATAATTTCAATTCCCTTGTATTTAGTTAAGCATGATCCATGGGCTAATATATTGTCTATTTTAGAGAAAGTCCCATGTGACGCTGAGAAGAATGTGTCTTCTGATGTTTTTGGGTGGAACACTCTGAAAACATCTAGTAAATCCATTTCTTCACAGATTCGGTTCAATTCTGGTATTTTATTGCTGACTTTTTGTCTAGTTGATCTCTCTTTGTTGACAATTGGATAGTAAGGTCTCCTGTTACAATTGTGTCATTGCTTTATTGATATTTTATGTCTATTAATATTTGTTTTACATAGTTGAGTGTTCTCAAATTTGGTGAATACATATTTATGATTGTTATCTCTACCTCTTGTAGTTTTGAACTAACAAGTATGTAGTGACTTTCTTTATCTCTTGATCATTCCTGGTTTCACATTCACATTATCTGCAAACAATAGCTACCTTTGCTTTTTCCTGGGTTCCTGTTGCATGAAAGATTATTTTCCAACCTTTACTTTAAGTCTATGAATTTCTTTTTGAGTTAAATGTGTTTCTTGTACACAGCATACTGTTAGATCTTGTTTCTTGAGCCATTCTGCCAGTGTTTCTTTGATTGGTGAATTGAGTCCATTTACATTAATGGTTATAACTGATATGCACTGGCTTATCTTTGCCATGATATTTTCCTGCTCTTGGTTCCCTGCTTTTCCACTCTAACTGCGTGCCTTGCCTAGTGACTTCTCTCTGTTGTTGCTCTTGGAATTGTCATTTTTATTTTGGCCTAGTAGTCTGTCTGGTACTGTTTTCTATATCTTGTAATATTCTTTGTAGGGTTGGTTTGGTGGACATGAATTTCTTCAGTTATTCTTTGTCACAGAAGTATCTTATTTCTCCATTAATTTTGAAAGATAGTTTTTCAGAGCACATCAATCTGGGTTGGAAGTTGTTTTCTTTCAGAAATTGAAATATTTCACACCAAACTCTTAAAGGTTGTGTTGAAAAGTCTGCTGTGATTCTGTTGGGTTTTCCTTTATATGTGATCTATTCCTTTTCTCTAACAGCTTTTAATATTCTGTTCTTGTGCTGAATTTCTATAATCTTAATATATGTCTCATTGTAGTTTAATTTTGGTCAGGGATGTTTAGAGTTCTATATGTTTCATTTATTCATATGTCAAATTCTTTATCCACACATGAGTTTTCTACCATTATTTCTGTGAATAGTTTTTCTATAGAATTTTCATTGTCTCCAGCTTTCTCATTAACCCCAATCAATCTTATGTTATTCTTTGTTTCATCTTGTAGCTGTTGGATTGATTTTCATGGTCTCTTTCTGTTTTTAAGGTACCATTGTTTTCAATGATAACTAGTTGCAATGGTCTTCAAAATCTGAAATTCTATACTCTCCTTTTTTCAATTTGTTGCATGTATTTTCAGTGAATGTCTTAATCTCTTTCTGTTTGTATCTGTTTCATGGATTCCATTTCTTTCCCATGTTAGATATTTTTTGTTTCCATCATTTTTCTGAGTTCATCTATTCTTTTATCTGTGTCTTGTCTATCTTTGACTTTAACCATTCTTTTTGTACCTGAGCAATTTTCTCAATAGCCTTGACCACTTGGGTTTTTTTTACTTCCTTTGCTATCATTTAGAAAGTTGCAGTGTTTGACTTCCAATTTCATCTATCTCAGTGTGTTTCAGGCTTGTCCTGGGTGGGGTGGGAGTCTGGGATTACATTTTGCTTCTGTGTCTTATCTTTTTCTATTTTCCTTTATTTTATTTTGTTTTCCATGTTGATGATTGATGATTTCTTATGATAGATAGCTTCATTACTAGTATTGAGGCTTCCCTAGTCTGTTCTCCAGGAATGTCCTCTAGATTTAGATGGTTCTTTACAGCTATCCCAAGGACCTAGCTTCCTAATTTGTAAAGGTTTCAAAGTTAATATCTGGTTCAGCACCCACTCCTTTGGTACTGGGCTGTGGTGATGATTATGATCCCATATAATCAGTGTTATCATACAGGGGGAAAAGCTGTAACATGTATGACATCCTAACATAGTACAGTTAGTAATAACAATAGTTTCAAGTACAGCTTAACTATTGACAAACTATGGAAACCATTAACCTGCTACCTCTGACCACAGGAGCAATTTTGAAGTTATATAACAAAATAAAACATATACCATGTGTTTTTAAGCAGTGATTTTTCCCCTTAGTGATTTTTACCCTTCTGCCAGGATCAGAGGAGTTAAGATGAGTAGGAGACAAGATAAAGTGGTGAATGAGGTCAAATATAGCAGAGTCAAGGGTGGTTGTCAAAGGATTCCAAGTTTTGGGAGACTGGAGGACACAGGAGGAAAGAATGAAACAGAATGAGAAGGAAGAAGAAACAATGTTTACTCAAAGTTTAAATTTAAGAAAGAAAGAAGATCAATAGAAGAAAACAAAAAAGGTAAGAAACCTTAAAAAATGAAGAAAAAGAAGGAAGATAAGGAGAAAAATCACTGCTTAAAAACACATGGTATATGTTTTATTTTGTTATATAACTTCAAAATTGCTCCTGTGGTCAGAGGTAGCAGGTTAATGGTTTCCATAGTTTGTCAATAGTTAAAAAGAAAACAAGAAAAACAAAAAAGGAGACCACAGAAATAGAATTTTTAAAAAAACCTCACAAACTAGAAAATAAAACATGACAACATCCAATAAGACAGGAAAGGGATAGCCAATCAGATAAGTAAAGGAGAATGAAAGTACTAAAATATACCTCTGTGGTGTTTACAATTGTATGATAGAGTCTATGTCAGATACCAGAAATGTACTGTGTACTGTAGCCCAGTTTGCCACGGGGATTGTGCTGGGTATGATGCTCTTGACCTCCAGATGTGGGGGCTGGGACTGGTCTTCTGTTGCTAGAATTCTCCACAGCCCAAATGTTAGCTCCTCACTGATGCTTCAGACAGTTCCACGTTCCTGGTCTTGTTGATTATTCCACCCTCCAAAGGCATGTGTGTGCCCACAGGCCCAGTGACACCTGTCGTGTGTCTTGGTATGGTGGTCTGTCTGCCTAGAAAAGGCATGTGTGTGCCCACACACCAGAGCCAGCTGCCCTGGCTCTCAGGGTCCCCATCCTTGGGTAGTCCACCTACCCAAGACTGTGATTTTAGAAAAACCACCCCACTCCTAGTTGCTCACCAAAGGACTACTGAAGCAGCATGAAATTAATCTAAGAGAGATAGTTTCCTTGGTCTCATGAATGGATCCCATTATAAAATGTTTCATGTAATAACCCAAAGTTATTCCCTAACACTTCCCTAACAGTCTTCAACACCTCAATTGTTGTTGGCTCTATGTATCATGAGCTGAGGGCACTAGGGTGCTTTCTTATCTCCCAAACCTCATTGGTCACTGCCACCTTACAGAGATCCTCTAGAATCAGTGAACCTGGTAAGTGAGATCATGTGAGTAGAGCACTTAGCTCCTTGCCTATAGTGAACTCAGCCTATGACAGCCTGGAAAGAGACAGGTCCACTGGGAATACTGAATGAATTAAGCAGTGGATAAGAAGTCAAGGGAAAAATACTATCACCAAGTGGAAAGAGAAATTTGGAATCATTGACAGACTGACTAAATTTTTTTTTTCATGACAAACCCTAATGGGTAGACACTGAGTCCATGGCTTACGCAGCCTTTGCCTGTGAACTACCAATACTTGGCTAAGGATAGAGGCTTGAATGTGTCTTTCTCAGACTGAATTGAAATTGTGAACCAGGCCAGACTTCCAACTTCTATCTAGTAATATTTTACCTGACTCAAACACCTACATCTGTTGTTTTTCATTTTCAACACTAAATGGAACACTTAAGGGCTGATTTATTTCCTTATTTATTTTACATGACTAAGGATGGTGTGTGAAAATGGCTAAATAATTCTTTAACTCAAGTTTTAAGTAGTTCCCATGTTTCTATAAAACATCTGTATCCCACGCTGCAGTGAAAAAAGGCAGAAAAGAAGAGTCACATTTTTAAGGGGAAAAAAGCAAATCTAAACAGTCAAACAAAGTATCCTCTTCACCCCCCAAAAAAACTAGATGGAACTTTGCGGCCTTTTACAAAGAACAGCAACAATAATGTACTGTTTTTAAACAGAGAAAATATCTCTTCAAAAGCTAGCTTTTAAAAAAGGTCAGAGAAGTTTAAGGTTTACTCAAGTGTAAATGTCAATTGGAATAAGTGATACCTATGAGAAAATAGGGAGACCACTGACCTTTAATCCAAAAGAAGGCTGGAAATGATGCCTAAGAAGGGTGAAGGGAAGAAAATTTGAAGGTTTTGAATAAAGAAAATGGAATGAAGGAAAATCTAATTAACTGATATTGCTAGATTGACATACTCAATGCTTTAGTTGCAAAGCTATGCCCCATCTGGTTAAACAAAAGGTGGTATCTTATGTTAAATGACCTCACTTCTGGAGAAGCTTTGCTCTGGTTGCAGCATGATCCCAAACTCACTCTCTCTCTCTTACCATTTCTCAGCTGTGTTAACCTTGGAATTAGACTTCCTTCACAGGCATGTGTTCTGATAGTGACCAGAATCTTCCATGTTTGGACAAAACCTGGTCGTTTCTTGATGGTTGTAGCTTGGATTACATGCCAACTCCAGAGCAAATCACAGTGATCACTGGTGTGGGATTTTCTGATTGGCTCTTGCCCATCAGTGCCTGATCCTGCTGAGAGGCAGGTACAGTGCCCCCAAACTACATGGCTTAGAGTCCTGTGATACATAATAACAAGGATAAGCTAGAAGCATTGGACACACAGCAAGTACACTGGCAATGTTCCCATCACTGTGACAAAATACCTAGGAGAAACTTCTTAGAAGGGGAAGCAGTTATTTTGGTTCATGATATCAGAGATGTCCAGTTAGCTGGGCCCTAGTTATAGGCCTAATGTGAGCATCATGGCACAGAGGGCATGGTGGAACGCATATGCTCACCTCATCATGGCCAGGAAATAGAGGAAGAGGCCATAGATGAGATACACCTTTCCACATGCTGCCAATGACCTGCCTCCTCCTGCTCCCCCACTCAGAACAGCACATTTAGCCATACACTCATCAGCAGGGTAACTCAATAAGAAGCCAACATCCCCATGATTCAGTCACCTTCCGAAACTCCCACCTCTGATCACATGAGCCTTCCATCCCAACCATACAACAAGCAACAAATAAACACCTAGCATGTACAGAGTAGGTTTCCATCTCCAAATAATTTTCATGCTTGTTATTAAGTCACTGTCCCTTCAAAAGTTTAGAATGACATACATTCTCTTCTTATGAGAGTGGAATCCACAAGCTTATCTTCAGACACATTCATTGTATCAGCAAATAGAATCTATAAAGGGCATCATCAATTCAGCTGAATTCTCTGCTTTACTTTATTAAAGCTGGTGAGAAACTTTATTAAATATTCAAAGCATTGGTCATTCATTTAGATAAGTCTATAAAATGGGACAGTCAGCATCTTACCAGGCTTCCCATTAATTCACCCAAAGCATTATGACTTTTTAGATCTTTTGAATTGAATATTTTTTCTATTTACCTCCACTATTTGCAAATAATCTATGCCACTTTTTCTAATACTTTTTAAGTTGCTACTCAGGGTCTATCAGCCACCCTTAAAACAATATTATATTACTTCATACAAACTAGAGAACTTTGTAACAGTACACTTGTAATTGCTCCCTCCCATCACTGGTGATGTTGCATATACATTCCTGTATGTATATGATACTCCAAAATACATTATTTCAAATTTTGCTTCATAGAATCCATAAGATTTTAAGAGTGGGGCATAGCAGTGCATGCCTGTAATCCCAGCACTTGGGAGGCTGAGATAGGAGGACTGCGGTAAATTTGAGGCCAGCCTGGGCTACATAAGAAGTTCAAGGACAGCCAGAACTGCATAATAAGATCATATCTCAAAAAAAAAGCTTCTAACATAATTGAAAAACAAAATAACATCTATTTAAATTTACCTTTACTTTTACCATTTTCAGAGTTTTGGGGGGTAATCTTCATATTTCCTTCCCTAGTGACTGCATTAGTTTACACTTCCACCAACAGTATGCTATTTGTCTCTATGTTTTTAATATTGAGTCACTTAAATGTGTCTCAGTTGTGGTTTTCTTGTTTGTTGGCTTTTTTCTGTGTTTTGTTTCATCTTTATCATCATTCTTGGGGTTTTGTGAACTTCCATGATCTATACTTAGATGTCTTTCATCACTTTAAAAATACTACCACCCATTATCTCTTCAAGGATACCCTCTCTATTCTTTTTGGGATTTCAGTTATATCACTGTCACACCATGTGCCCCTGCTCTTGGATACATTGTTAGGTTTTTTTTAATTTATTTTAAAGAGAATAAAACAAAAGAGGACAGAACAAAGCAGATCAGAACAGAACAACATAAGCAACACAGCACTTTACAACAAGACAACCGGATATTAACAGTAGCTATCATATCTCTCATATCTCTTTCTTTGCTATAGTTGAGCATAGTTTCAAATACAATAATATCAAACATAACAAAATAGTATAAAACCATTCAAAAGAATGAAAGAATTTTGTTCTCTTTTGTTTTGTTTTATTCATTGGGCTATAGCTTCTGCAATTCCTTTTACTGATCTTCAAGTTCAAAGAATCTTTCCTCATACCTGTCAACTTTATAGATGGACCATCAATGAAATTCCCTATCTCTGACGTCTGAAGTTAAAAATTTACGGTTGTTATTTCCAACATTTGCATTTCACTGTTTCTTATACTTTTCATTTCCACTTAAATTCCTCCATATATCATGGATGTTGTCTACTTTTTCCACTAGACTAATATGTGAGTTACAATTAATTTAAAATCCCTGGGTGATATTTCAAGGATCTTGGTCATCTCTTGATTCCTTTGTCTCTTGGAAATGAACTTTTTCATTATTTTTGTATGTCCCATATAGTTATTGAACACCAGCTACTGTGGGTAGCACAGCAAAACTAATAGTGTTTCTCCTTGGAAATAGGCATGCTTGCTCTTCGGTCTGGTTATTGGTGCATGCATTGAGTCAACCTAGCAAAAGCAAAGCAGCAGACTCTGGGTATGTGCTCATGCAATTACACCTGATCTTTCCAGCTTTTTTGTTTTCCTCTAACAAGAATGAGTCTTCCCTCCTTTCTGAGAGTTACAATGGGGCTTATCTGACAACTTAAGCACTTGAGTCCATGGGATGTATGGGCCCAGGAGGAAGGTAGGTACCTTTCTCACCCTGAAAATTTGCCCCTCAAAACCTGCATTAATGAGCATGGCTTACTAGTCTCCCTCTGCCCTGGAGTTTTCTTGTGAGCACCTGGATGAAGTCTATTGAAAAGCATCTATAGAATGGATACAAGGTCCTCTTGTTTCAGGGGCCCTTGGGGCTCTATTCTATCATGCTAACCCATGTCCACCCTGAAGACACATTAAAATGTTAGTTGATTTCTTCTTATCCACTTATCAGCTGCCTTCCATCTTCCCAGATTCCATCAGAGGACACAGCCCACATGTCTAGTTTCTCCCTGGAGGGAACTCTCCCTTCAGAGAATTCAGGCTATTGACTTTCTCTGTGACCTGTGATGTCTAATGGGTTCAAAACCAGTTAGGACTTTGTAGCTCAACTATCTTTTTCCTCTTAGTTAGAACAGAAACGATGCACCTTCTACCTGTGGAAGCCTGACTCCCTAGCTTAGTCTTTTCAGGCTGCCATAACAAAATACCATAAACTGGGCAGGATGGACAGAAATTTAGTCCTCACTGGTATTAAACCTGGGAAGCCCTAGATCACAGCATCAGTAGATTCAGCATCTGCTGAAGACCTGATTTCTGGGTCAGAGACCACACCTTATATCTGTGTCCTTACAGGGTGAAAAGGACAAAAGGTCTCTTGGACTGCTCTAAAGGAGCCCTGACCCCATCTTTGAGACTTGTCTCTCATGACCCATCCAAATCCCAAAGGTCCCACCTACCAATACCGTTATGGGCATTACAATTGCAACATTTAACTAAGGGTGGGGAGGACACAAACAGACCATAGCACTCCTCTGTGGCTTCTAGACTAATAATGATAGACACTAATATTTGTTGCATAATTATTACATGGCTGGTATAAGGCTTGCTATGAATGAGATTGACATGAATTAACTCATTGAATCTACATTGTTATTACACCCATTGACTAGATTGGAAACCAAAACAGAGAATGGTTAAGTTACTTGCCCCGGGCTTACAGCCGCTAAGTGTCAGGAACTGAATACAAACACAGGCATTCTGACTCAAAGGCAGGAATACAATACCACAGTGCTGCATGACCTTCTTCCCAACAGGCACAAGTCATTTTTTGGCTGTGTATCACTCCAGAGTCTTTCATACTGTCCATACAATGGAGGCTCCTGTGCATATTTGTTGAAGGAAGAAATTAAATGCCTTTCTCTTGTCTCTGAAAGTCAAAGAGGGGGTTGGAAGCAGTGATCTGGGGGGTCAGCTCCCCCAGACTTCTTTCTTCCCACCTCCCAATCTCACACACCAGAACTATACATCATAACACATGATGAGAAAAGTCCCCAGAACCTTGAGCAGTCTCTTCCCTGTGCCAAACAACTCAATCCACAAGAAAGCAGTGATAAATGGCCTCTCTGTCGAGTGATGCTTGCTTGATTAGGAGGAAACATGGTCTATATTTCATACAATTTTTCCCTAAACTTCAACCCCAAGGACTAGAAATTCAGACTCTATCAAGCAGTGGTCGCACACTCCGTCTCTCTGCCCTCCATTCCTGTGATTAAGCAATAAAACCTTTAAGGGCAAAAATCCATAAACTGCATTTCTCTGTATCCCACACAGTACCCAGCACAAAGCTCTACAAATACCTGTTAAAATTAAAGAATGGAAAAGATTAACTTCAACCGCTCCGGTGTTACAGTCCAAACAAAGCATCTCAGAGTGACAGTCTTCCACTACACACTGAAAATGCTTAGGGTACATGTAAGTCAAGGGCTTGGCACCACACTCTTTGGAGGATAAACCAGTTTTATCCAGCAGGGATGAAGTTTGGTTCTAAATCTTTGTATTTTATACTCTCCTCTGGTTTTTCGTCTCAAACTCTGCTGGACTAGGAAAATAGTTCTTATCTAAGTCTTGCCAGTTGTGAGCCACAGGACATTAAGAGACAGGTATGACGACTCCGATATTGAGTGGCTTATTGTGAAAACTGAATGAGTTAACGAACGCACAGCCAGTTCAGTTATCATAAAGCACTGTTTTTTAAAAGCTTATCTTCAGTGAGCCATTTTGGTAATCCCAGCACTCTGAGAAGCTGAGGCAGGAGGATCACAAGGTCCAGCCCAGTATGGGCAACTTAGTAAATTAGTGAGACCCTGTATCAAAATAAAATCTAGAAAGGGGTTAGGGATACAGCTCAGTCAAGACCTTGGGTTCAATATCCAGCACAGCAAAAAAAATAGCCTATGTTTATATTTCAGTCATTCCTACTTGGATCAGTATATTTAAGCACTATGATTAATAACTGAGATAATAATAATAACAACAACTAATTTTCATTTAAGACTTACAATGGTTTAGGCTAAAATTTAACTTAATCTTCACAAAATTCCTATGTTAGTCATTATCATTAGCCCCATTATATAAGAAAACTCGAGATTTACCAAGGTTAAAGGAGAGAAATAAGTTCTCAGAGTTTGGATTAAAATTCTAGCACTCTGCTATCAAGACCCTGCTATTAAGAATGGAACTCTTCTATTTCCTAAATAGAAGGTGGAGATTTTGTTTGAATCCAGTTATAAAAAAGCAGACTGGAGAGTAAAATCATGAGCTATGTGATGAGTTCTATGCCTGGATGTCAGCTCTACACTCTCTCAGGATGATCTCTTCGGTTATCACCTATGTGCTAGTAGGACTTCAACCCGATTTCATGACCCCTAAATCAAGCTAGCCACACAACTGTACTGACAGTCATTCAGCTACTACCCACTGAGAATCTACATCAGGGCTGAGCTAGAGATTGGACAGAGCATAAGATTTTAAAAAATTGATTTTATGGATCCTAACTGAGAGCAGGTCAATGAATGAACTGATTAATTAATTATAATATAATCATTTTACATAGTGTTTCATTGTATGCATCTATCATTATTCATCTAACCAGTCACCAACTGAATGGCCATCTAAGTATTTTTGGTCCTTTTTAAATTATATACAGTATTATAATGAATAATTATTGACATAAAATAATATGTCAATAATATTAGAGGGAACTTGTAAGTAAAAACTAGAAGTGGAATTTCTAGGTCAAAAGCCATGTATGTTTTAAATTTTGATAGAAATTATCAAGCTATTCATCATAAAAATTATACCAAAATGTGATTTCACCAAAAACATACGACAATTCCTACTTCTCACATCTTTTCCTCTGTACACATGAACTGGACACACCATGTACAAACCTCGTAGGCCTAGACAAAATGAATTAACCTCTCCAATCCTCTGTGGGCCCTGAAGCTGTAACTGAGGGGAAGGAAAGGACTCAAGAAGTACTTCAGAGGTTGAATCAATCAGACTTAGTGCTCATTTGGCCAGACTGGGGAAAGATGACAGGAAACTTAACTTCAAATTGCTCTGAAACTGAATAGATGATAAGGTTACTAAGTTCCAAGAGGCAGAACAAAAAGCAATTTTCAAAAGGCAAGTAATCAATTTGATTTTTTGACACCCCGAATCAGAAGTGCCAGTATATCTGGCAACTGGTAAAGGTAAGTAGTGAGAAAAAAATGATCCATCAGGAGAGTCACAAGGGTTATTGGTTTGTTTCTTGTTTTATCCCCATAGTGTACTTAACTCCACCTAGATGGATTATAATTGTATCAAAGCCAGGGATCTTTGGGGCCAGTCAACAAGTGGGCAATGAAATAGGACTTGATCATTTATGCTACAGAAGCAAAACAATTCTGCTAACAGCTATGCCTACCTCTCTTCCCTGTTTACGGCCATGACACCATACATTCTACCATATTTGTTCTTCTCACCATAATTCAAGAACTCATTTCCATACCAGACAACTCCCTAAAGGCCTTTAGATGGCTTAAGATCCAATTTCCTTCTAAATCAAAAGAAAATAATTTCACATGAAGTTGCCTCCTGTGTCACAGGAGAAGCTGCTAGTGTCACACAAGGAAGCTAACTTCTCTCTAAAATAGTTCTGCAAGGCCACTTGGTATTCCACTTACCTACCCCCGTGTAACAAACCACCCAAGGCTTAGTTGCTTAAAATAACCACTGTTTTTCTTAACAGCCAGCAATTTAAAAAATACTGTATGGGAAATACTGGCCTCTGCTCTACTTTGTGCTGCTGGTATGAAGGTTGGGGGCGAGTTACACGAGGCGTTGCACATTCACAGGGCTGGCAGTTGACACAATACTGGCTCTCAGATCCTATGTGGCTGGCTGACTTTTTTGCTTTCTTTTTCAGCCCTTTCATTCACACAGAGCCACACTCTCCCTTTTTTATTTTTTTTATTTTGAGCCAGGTTTTCACTAAACTGTCCAGGTTACTCCCAGAGCACTGGGATTACAAGTGTATACACCACATCCAACACTGCCTGGATTTCATGAGACAAAATGCCTATGTTTGAAAGATGAGGATCCTAAAAGATGGAGGTCCTGATGAAGATGCCGCATTCCCTAACCTAGGCTCAGAAGTCAGCTAAGTCACTTTTGCCACGTTCTATTCATTACAAGCAAGGCATGAAGGCAAGCTCGTGTTGATGGAAAGCATCTGAAATACATTGGTTAAAGGCTGCAATAGTCACTTTTCCCAGCCAGCAAAAGGACATGAGCGTCTCAGCTCTTATAAGTCAGATCTGGCCAGTTCAGAGATAGTGAGGTGCCATGACACCCAGTATAATCTCAGCTGCACTCTCTGCACAGCTCTTTTGGATCTCCAGCAGGCGCCTCGCCCAGAACAACCTTCCCTAGCAGCTCACCACACCCTCTCTCCCATCATGACACTGCCTGGACAGCTCTTCCAACATCCATTCATATCAATGTATGACTTTGTTTCCCTTTCTGGCTTCTTCATCCAGAGGAGCTTCTGCAGGGTCATAAGCTTGTAGAGGGTGTTAACTATGCATTACACTATTTCTAAGTACCTTTCACAGTACCCTAAATTGTGCTATACCTGTAAATTGTGGGATGGAGAAAAGGAGGAAAGCTTTTTCTTTCTTTACTTTCTGAGAATACCTATCCCTGTAAGATTCATTCTTTTATATTATATAAATCATAAAATATACTACCCATATCTTGCAGAATCCCTCTGCAAGTTATATGAAATACCAGTTTCTAAGATACCTGAAAAGTTCTTAAACATCACCTAGGGCATGGGCATTCTATTTTTTCTTGGAATTTTACAAACACTGCTTCAATTAAATCACTTATTATCTATGTTTCTCCCACAATAAAAATACATCTAATAGTGTGACATTCCCAAGTTAATACCATTCTATAAACCCCTGGGTATTCCCAAGTCCAAGTGCAGGGATCTCATGAAGAACTTTGAATTCAGAGATAAGTGGAGACTTGCCCAAGATTAGGGCTTGAGCATCCTGATTCCCAATTGAGTGTTCTGCTAAGAAATTTCAGAGAAAACTCTATCTACACTAAGTTCAAGATTAGAATCCAATCACTATCAACCCAGAATTTCACACCACACTTTTTATTTTCATTTTCCCCCCTCAGGAATGAATTTAAAGCAATGAGAAAGAGAGAAAAAGCAAAAACAAAATCATAGATAAAGGGAGTTCTGATAATACTACTTCATACCACATGAAAAGGTCAAATGGTACTCTAATAGGCTGCAATTCAAGCAACCCCAGCCATGAAATATCAGGCAATTTTCTAACCTTTTTAGGTGTACCTGCAAGCGCTCTGATTCTTGGGAAAGTCTATAACTATATTTGTAACACACTAAAAAAGAGAAGAAAAACGTGTTTCTAGGCATTCCAGCCTCATGGTATCAAACAAAACTTATGGGCATGTACAATGGACATTGGTGGTTGCTCACTGTTTTGCTCATTTGCTTTATATTGCTCTAACAGTCAAATATCAAAAAACTGAGGCTGTTGTATCTTAGTAATCTTGGTAGGAGACCTGGTCTACCTGTGGTATAAGCAAGTAAAACACACATATTCCAACTTCCTTGCTACTAATTCATAAGATCTGAGCTTGGTCAATCTAATGGTTCTACCCTGGGTTTTTAATAAAGACCTAGAGACACAAATAACCAAGAAAGAAGAATATATTCTGGAGGCAGAGGCAGCAATGGCAGGAGAATCTTCCACTTTGCAAACACAGAAAAGTCAGGGATGGCATCCTCTATGCAGTGCCAGCAGCAGTACCAGCCGTGGGACCCAGCATTCCACAGTGGACACAGCGGCATCTTCCCAAACTGACACCTAGCATGGTCTTAGCTGTGGTGAAGGCTGCTGCCTGCTTTCCCTTGTTTCTGTCCACATCCTGAGCCTGGATCACCACGATCCCAGCAATTCTGTGAGTATATTAGTATCAGTTTAATAAAACCCTTCCCTTCCTGTTGAATTCAGCCAAAGGTAGTTTATTTTGCTTGCAAATAAGGACACCAACACATCAAAGAATAACATTAAAATACAATAAAGAAATAGAACAAGTGGGAGCAGATTCTTCTAATTAAATATTTTTTTAAAGTTATTCATGTATAAAAGAGTTGCAGCATTCCTCTATTATCATATTCTTCACAACTTGTAAAGCAGCATGAAGATGTAGACCTGATTCTTCATCCATATCCAGCTCTCCCTCTCTAGATGTTTCTATTCTTGTCAGAGATATCATCAATTTCCTCATTGCTCAGGTTGGAAAACCACAATTATTTCATCTCTTCTTCCTCTTATCCATTATCCAGGTACTTCCTTAATTCTTTTATAATGACTTCTCAGGGTCCTACGTGGGTTCTTCCCAGTGGCCAAAGTCAATATAGAAACTTATTGCTTCCTACCCAAGCTACTGCTCTTGTTTTTTAACTGGACTGCTTGTTTCTAAAATATCCTATACCGAGCATTGCGGCCTCTTTGGGACCCAAACCTCTGGGACCCACAGAGTGGCCTGGGCTATTTGGATTGAAAGTCTGTGCAGACCTGCATCTCGGCGCGACTGTTTGGGACTGGTAGGCCCGCCCTTCATCCACAGGGAACTGCCCAGAGACCTGCATCTGGGGCAGGTATGTTTGGGCCCTTAGCCCCGCCCTTCACCCCAAGGAAGTCTCTCAGAGACCAGCATCGTGGCCTGTCTCTTTGGGACCTGAACCTCTAGGACCCGCAGAGTGGCCTGGGCTGTTTGGATTGGGAATATTGTGGAGACTGGCATCTTGGCCAGGTCTGTTTGGGACAGGGAACTTTGCAGAAACCAGCATTTTGGCCTGACTCTTTGGGACCTGTAGGTCCACCCTTCACTCACAGGGAACCTCCTGGAGTCCTGCCTGGGACAAAGCATGGCGGCCTGACCTGCCTGAGATTCCACAGGCTCTGGGGTGACCACACCCAGCATTCGCCTTACAAATTAGGGAGCCAGGAGCCCACAGAGGGGAGTTAGGACCCTGTGAGGAAGCCAAGAGCCTGTGGGGGAGCTACTGCCCCTCCAGGAACTGAGGGTGTAAGAGGCAATTCGCCACACATGCAGAGAAACCTTTGGAACCCCACTCAAAGTAAGGAAATATAGAAAAATGACAAAAGGAAAGACCAAAAGGCAGGCTCAAAGCCCTAGCCCTCACCAAGAAAGCTTAGAAGCCGTGTACATAGAAGAAAAAAGAAGCCATACACCTGAAATGTCTGAAATGATATCAAATGATTGATTGGGTCAATGGTGTGTTAGTCTGTGATAGATGTATACAGAGTGTTCCATCCAACAACATCAGAATACACCTTCTTCTCAGCAGTACATGGGACATTCTCTAAAATAGACCATATACTAGCCCACAGAACATATTTAAGTAAATGCAAAAGAATTGAAATTATCCCATGCATGTTATCAGATCATAGTGCTGTGAAACTAGAAATTAACGATAAAAGAAATTG